>CAUYPK010051238.1:0-70947 GCA_963574355.1 Loris lydekkerianus | reverse complement strand
GTTTGATCAGGTCCCAGCAGTGTATTTTTGATGTTGCTTCAATTGCCTGAGGTGTCTTCCTCATAAAATATTCACCCAGGCCGATTCCTTCAAGAATTTTCCCTGTACTTTCTTCTAGTATTTTTATAGTTTCATGTCTTAGGTTGAAATCTTTAATCCAGTGAGAGTTTATCTTAGTTAATGGTGAAAATTGTGGGTCCAGTTTCAGTCTTCTACAGGTCACCAGCCAGTTCATACTATTTCTTAAATAGGAAATCTTTTCCCCACTGAACGTTTTAATTGGCTTGTCAAAGATCTAATAATGGTAAGTAGCTGGATTTATCTCTTTGTTCTCTATTCTGTTCTAGACATCTACCTCTCTGTTTTTGTACCAGTACCACACTGTTTTTTTTATCACTATCACTTTATGGTACAGTCTCAGGTCTGGTAACGTGATTCCTCCTGCTTTGTTTTCTTTTCTGAGTAATCTCTTGGCTATTTAAGTTTTTTTCTGATTCCATATAAAACGAAGTATTATTTTTTTGAGACCCAAGTGTGACAGTGGAACATTAATAGGAATTGCATTTAAATTGTATATTGCTTTGGGTAGTATGGACATTTTAATAATGTTGATTATTCCCAGCCATGAGCATGGTATGTTTTTCCATCTGTTAGCATCTTCAGATGTTTCTTTTCTTAGAGTTTCATAGTTCTCTTTGTAGAGATCTTTCACGTCGTTTGTTAGGTATACTCCCAAATATTTCATCTTCTTTGGCACTACTGTGAATAGGATAGAGTCCTTCCCTGTTTTTTTCGGCTTGATTATTGTTTGTATATATAAAGGCTACAGATTTGTGGGTGATTTTGTAGCCTGAGACATTGCTGTATTCCTTGATCACTTCTAAAAGTTTTGTAGTAGAATTCCTGGTGTTTTCCAGGTATACGATCATATCATCTGTGAAGAGTGAAAGTTTGATCTCTTCTGACCCTATGTGGATATCCTTAATCGGCTTTTCTTCCCTAATTGCAATGGTGAAAACTTCCATTACAATGTTAAAGAGCAATGGAGACAATGGGCAACCTTGCCTGGTTCCTGATATAAGTGGAAATGATTTCAATTTAACTGCATTCAATACAATATTGGCTGTGGGTTTTCTGTAGATGGCCTCTATGAGTTTAAGAAATGTCCCTTCTATACCAATTTTCTGAAGTGTTCTGATCATGAATGGATGCTGGATATTATCAAAAGCTTTTTCTGCATCAATTGAGAGAATCATATGGTCTTTATTTTTAAGTTTGTTTATGTGCTAAATTACATTTATAGATTCATCTTTGAGACCCTGGGATAAATCCCAATTTGTCATGGTGTATACTTTTTTGATGTATTGTTTGATTCTGTTTTTTAGGATCTTATTGAATATTTTTGCATCAATATTAATTAGTGATATTGGTGTATAATTTTCTTTCTTTCTTGGGACTTTTCCTTGTTTAGGGATCAAGATGATGTTTGCATTATAGAATGTGTTGGGTAGTCTTCCTTCTTTTTCTGTATTTTGGAAGAGGTTTAGTAATATAGGAACTAGTTTCTCTTTAAAGATTTGGTTGAATTCTGACATGAAGCCACCTGGTCCCAGGCTTTTTTTTTTTTTTTTTTTTTTTTTTGGATTTTTTTATGGTTGATGCTATTTCAGAATTTGATATAGGCCTCTTTAACATTTCCACTTTGTTCTGTTGTATAATTCTTTTGTTTTCAATTTCATTTAATTCTGCTGTAATTTTGGTTATTTCTTTTTTTCTGCAGGGTTTGGGTTGGAATTTTCTTCCTTTTGTAGTTGTTTGAGATTTCCAATTTAGTTGTTGACTTCTCTCTTTCCATTTTTTTTTTTGAGGAAGGCATGCAGTGCTATAAATTTCCCTTTTAGTACTGCCTTTGCGGTATCCCAGACTTTCAGATAATTTGTGTCTTCATTGTTGTTTTGTTCCAAAAATTTGTAATTTCCTTCTTAATGTCATCTATGACCCATCCCTCCTTCAGCATAAGGTTATTTAGCTTTTATGTTTCTGTATGAGTATGCAGATTGCTGTTGTTATTGAGTTAAACTTGTATTACGTGATGATCTGAGAAGATGCAAGGAATAATTTCTATTTTTTTTAATTTGCTGAGGTTAGACTTGTGACCTAAAATGTGATTGATTTTGGAGTATGTTCTGTGGGCTAATGAGAAGAATGTGTATTCAGTTTTGTTGGGATGAAATGTTGTGTAGATGTCTGTTAAATCTAGATGTTGAATGGTTAAGTTTAAATCTAAAATTTCTTTGGTCAGCTTCTTTTTGGAGAATCTATCCAACACTTTTAAAGGGGTAATAAAATCTCTGACTACTATGGAACTGGAGGAAATCAAGTTGCTCATGTCTGTTACAGTTTCTGTTATAAATTGAGGCACATGTTGGTTGGGTGCATAAATATTAATAATTGAAATATCATCATATTGAGTATTACCTTTAACACATACGAAGTGTCCATTCTTATCTTTACATATTTTGGTTGGTTTAAAGCCTATTGTATCTGCAAATAGGATTGCTACACCTGCTTTTTTCTGCTTTCCATTTGCCTGGAATATAGATGACCATCCCTTCACCTTGAGTCTATATTTATCTTTTAAGGTAAGATGAGATTCTTCTATGCAGCAGATAACTGGCCAGAAAATTTGGATCCAGTCAGTCAACTTGTGCCTCTTTAGAGGACAATTTAAACCATTCAAGTTAATGGAGAATGTTGATAAGCCCTTTGAAAGTCCAGTGGACATTTTTAATCCTTTTGCAACTGTGGAAGTTGGAATTTGATCAGAAGTTTCTTTTTTTTTTATTATTATTATTTTTTTTTATTAAATCATAGCTGTGTACATTGATATGATCATGGGGCATCATATACTAGCTTCATTAAACCATTTGACACATTTTCATCCCAATATTCAACATAGCCTTCCTGGCATTTTCCCAGTCACCGTGGCATGACATTTACATTTCACATTTGCTGAGTTTCACCCTTGCCCTTGTGAGTTGCCCCGTAGGTGGAATCAAAAAAAAACTTTGGCTTGGTGCCTGTGGCTCAAGCTGCTAAGGCGCCAGCCACATACACCTAAGCTGGTGGGTTCGATTCCAGCCCAGGGCCCACCAAACAACAATGATGGCTGCAACCAAAAAATAGCCGGGCGTTGTGGCAGGTGCCTGTAGTCCCAGCTACTTGGGAGGCGGAGGCAGAAGAATTACTTGAGCCCAGGAGTTGGAGGTTGCTGTGAGCTATGATGCCATAGCACTCTACCCAGGGCAACAGCTTGAGACTCTGTCTCAAAATAAATAAATAAATAAATAAATAAATAAATAAATGCTTTCTAAAGATTTGAACTGGAAAATCTTTTTTTGAATGTGACTGTTACATAATCAACATCAAGATTTGAAGTGAATTGAAATTGCTGACCCGGGTGCGGTGGCCCATGCCTATAATCCTAGCACTCTGGGAGGTTGAAGTGGGAGAACTGTTTAAGCTTAGGAGTTTGAAACCAGCCTGAATAAGAGCAGACCTCCAACTCTACTAAAAATAGAAAAATTAGCTTGTTGTGGAAGCTCCTGCCTGTAGTCCCAGCTACTCAGGAGACTGAGCAAGTGCATCACTTAAGTGCATGAGTCGGAGCATATTGTGAACTATGATGACGCCACGGCACTCTACCCAGGGCAACAGAGACTCTGTCTCAAAAGAAAAATTTTTAAGTTGTTAGGTTTCATATACAGTGGAACCTCCATAGCTGACCACCTACACACATGGAGCACCTCCTTAAGGTGACCCAATTTTCATAGACTGGACATGCGCCACATGTACATATCAGCACAGCAGGCCTAGTTCCTTATGTTGACCACCTTTGTGTGTTGACCAGTTTATTATAGTCCCTGGAGTGGTCAATTTATAGAGGTTCTACTGTACTTAAAAATATGAGATAGTTCAAACCTGTGAAAAGTTTTAGGTTGGGGCTGGGCACTCCAGGAGGCCAAGGATCTCTTGAGATGAGAAATTTGAGACCAACCCCAGCAAGGGTGAGACCCCATCTCTACTAAAAATAGAAGAATTAGTCAGGCATTGTGACAGATGCCTATAGTCCAGCTACTTAGGAAGCTGAGACAGAATTGCGTGAGCCCAGGAATTTGAAGTTGCTATGAGCTAGGCTGATCCCTCGGCACTCTATGTGGGGAGAAAGAGTGAGACCCTGTCTCAAAAAAAAAAAAAAAGTTTGGGGTCATTCACATCTATAAAATAAGATCAAAAAGGGAGGAAAGAAAAGTGAAAAATGAGGTTTCACATACATTTCAAGTCTTTTTTTTATACATTTTTATTTTATTTATTCATTCATTTATGTATTTTTCCCTCTGTCACCCTGGGAAGAGTGTCATGGTGTCATAACTCACAGCAACCTCAAACTCTTGGGTTCAAGTGATCCTGTTGCCTCAGCTTCCTGAGTAGCTAGGACCACAGGCACCCACCACGATGCCTAGTTAGTTTTTTTATTTTTAGTAGAATAAAAATTCTTGCTTTGGCTTGTCTCAAACTCCTAAGCTCAAGCAATCTACTGCTTCAGTCTCCCAGAGTGCTAGGATTACAGGTGTGAGCCACCATGCCCACCTTTAAATCTTTTTATTGAGACAAAGTCTCACTCTGCTGCCCTGGGTATAGTACCATGGTATCATCCTAGCTCATAGCAGCCTCCATCTCTTGGGTTCAGGCCTAATGAAGGAATGTCACTCTTACAAGAGTGAGTGTTTTCACATCTAAAAACAGTATTCAGCCATAAGAAAAGCAAATCTGTCTACTGCTAAAAAAGCAAGAGGAACTTACTATGACAGCAATACTAGTGGGCAACAACTATCTATCAATGTATCTATAAGGTACTGTACTAAATCCGGTCTTCTCAGCAGCTCTATGTGGGCCATGCTATTATTGTTATGACCAGAGGAAGAGCTAAGGTTAAGTAGCCTGTTCAAGGATGCACATCTGACACAGAGCTAAGGCTGAGCCCCAGATTCCAAGCTCCATTTTTTAAAAAATGATTAACTGGGCCAGGTGCGGTGGCTCACGCCTGTAATCCTAGTACTCTGGGAGGCCGAGGCAAGTGGATTGCCTGAGCTCACAAGTTTGAGACCAGCCTGAGCAAGAGTAAACACCATCTCTAAAAGATAGCCAGGTGTGTAGTGGGCGCCTGTAGTTCCAGCTACTTGGGAAGCTGAGGCAAGAGGATCACTTGAACCCAAGAGTTTGAGGTTGCTGTGAGCTAAGACGCCATGGCATTCTACTGAGAGTGACCAAGTAAGACTCAGTCTCAAAAAAAGAATAATGAACTGTAGACTCCTATTGCTTTAGCATTCTTGGGGGTAGAGGAAGGTTTGTAGGTACACATTAATAAAGGTTAAAAGAATCAATGACATGGCATGTAAGTTAAAGAGTGCTTTCAGGCTGCAATTAACAGAAACCTTAACTACGTTTTCTCATGTAACAGAAATCCTGGACGTAAGCAGCTCCAGACTTGGCCCAGTGGCTCAGGAATATTACCAAGGACCCAGACTCAGGCTTTGCTCTGCCATTCTCAGGATGATGGCTTTTTGCTCTTTGACTTGCTCCGTCACTAGATGGATACTGCAATCCCATGTAACCAAATTCAAGGTGGAAAGAGGGAGCTGAGATGAAAGACTTTCCCAGAGTCTTCATCTGATGAGAAAAGCTTCTATAAACAACTGCCTTGCCACCCCCGCTTCCTCACTCACTGGCTAGCACTACGTCACTTGCCTATGACTGGCAAAGAGGAACAGGACTGCCATGCTGCTTCAATCTACATGGGTATTTCACACATTTGGAACATAGTTTTGTCACATGTGTGTCTGTTTTTAATCCCCCCCCTCCAAAAAAATGTGTGTTGTTTTTTTTTTGAGACAGAGCCTCAAGCTGTCGCCCTGGGTAGAATGCTGCGGCATCACAGCTCACAGCAACCTTCAACTCCTGGGCTCAAGCGATTCTCCTGTCTCCACCTCCCAAGTAGCTGAGACTACAGGCACCCACCAGATGTGTGTTTCTTGAAGCAGTTTGTGATGTCTGAGTTAGACTTAAAAGGGACAAGGAGTAGGCTTCTGGCACCGGGACCAATGAACATTGTTACAGGAACAATGATGGTTACAGGTTGATAACTGTGGTGCTGCCTTACCTCCCTACAGGGAAATTTACCTCTGGGCACTCAGCAGGCCTGTCCATCATTGCCATCCAGAAGTGGAGGTGCCTTCTAAATCCTGAACCAGGACAGAGAGCCCAGGGCTTCCTGGCACCTAGCAGCAGGAGGCTGCCAGGGCACCTGCAGAGCAAATATAGTGCCTTATTATCTTTTTTTCCTCCATTGACACAAAGCCACCTAGGAACAAAATTAATATTCAGTCCTATAGTCATACGAAAAGTCATAATACTTAAAAGGAGAAAAGAAGCATTATTTCCTGAACTTTTGGGAAGACCATGAATAGAATTTCCAAAGTGTGGCTGCAATAAAATTTCTATGAATTATTGCATGGTTAATAGTGTGTATTTTTATCTTGAGTATGTTGCTGGCGACTTTTTTTTGAACTGAAAATGCCTCTGTGTCCTGGAAAGCTGAGTAAATTCACACAGTATTAAATCTGTCACAAAATGTATTCAAGAAGCTCTTAGTGTTCCCTTGTTTTGTGCCCTTGTGAAGTACTTAAACATAAAGTGGTTTTTGTGCCAGGCTTACCTGATAGTATGCTACGACTTAAGAAGAGCTTACAAAAGAGCACTTTTATTGACTTTATAAATTAAGAACCTCGTATTTCCACTTAGTTGGCCTTTTGCCCTTCTGAAACAATCATTTCCTTCTGGAACAATTAATATATATTTTATGAATATTTGCGTTGAACTGGGTGACTCACAGATAATCCCAAAGGAATTTTTAGTTAGAATACCACTTAAATATAATTACCTTTTGTCACCATTGTTGTCCACATTAATTTAAATTAAGTGATTACCTCAAACATTACCTAAAATGAAAAGGTAGTCTCTGAATTTTAAAATTCCCAAGGTTAAAAGTGGGAAAAAATTAAAAAAATGGATTCTTTGCTATGTTAGAGGATAAGAAATTATTGTAAGACATGCTTACTTAAAAAAAAAAACAAAACCCACACATGCTTACTTATTGTTACCTTTCTATCCGTAGACACTCACACTGGTCCCTCCCTTCCCAGTGAGTCCTCCTGATGGGGTCAGAGCTGCCAGGAATCGAGGGATGTGGCCCTAGGCTCCTTTCCCTCCTCACTGTGTGCCATCATCCTGCTAAAGCTCCTCTCTACTCCAGAGCTGGTTTTGTTTCCTGTTATTTCATTTAGTTTTGTTTCCATTACTCTTTACTCCCCAAGTGCAGCCCATGGCTGGGCATCACATCAGAATCCCTCTCCTCGGGTGCCCCTCTTCACTACTGCCTGAGGGACCTGGGTGGGCTGGCCTGGAGGTCCAGCCTTATCATCCCTCCATCGCCTCCTCCCTCTCCCTCCTCTCCCCTCACTTGTTCAGTTCCTTGGCACTCACCCTCAGCACATCCCATTTTTGACACTCAGTACAGCGTGCTGCCTAAGACCTGTTTTATTAACTAGGCAGCCTTTCAGACTGTGGTCACCGGTTGCAGCTCCTTTCAGATGCCTTATCCAATAGATGTTCAAGAATGTCTTTAAAGCGGCGCCTGTGGCTCAATGGGTAGGGCTCCAGCCCCATATACGGAGAGTGGCGGGTTCGAACCTGGCCCGGCCAAACTGCAACAACAACAAGAACAAAAAATAGGCGGGCTTCATGGTGGGGCCTATAGTCCCAGCTACTTGGAAGGCTGAGGCAAGAGAATCACCTAAGCCCAAGAGTGGAGGTTGCTGTGAGCTAGGATGCCACAGCACTCTACCCAGGGTGACAGAGTGAGACTCCGTCTCAAAAAAACAAAAGAATGTCTTTAATGAAAGTAGTGGTGATAAAAGGGGGAAAATTATTAAAAACTTCCTACATTTTTGTCAGTTACTGCAGTGCAGTTTCTTTCTTTCTTTCTTTCTTTTTTTTAGAGACAGAGGCTCATCCTGTCACCCTCAGTAGAGTGCTATGATGATATCACAGCTCACAGCAACCTCCACTCCTGGGCTTAGGCGATTCTCTTGCCTCAGCTTCCTGAATAGCTGGGGCTACAGGCGCCCACCTTAGCGCTCGGCTGTTTCGTTGCAGTTTGGCCAGGGTTGGGTTCGAACCCCCTACCCTCTGTATAGGGGGCAGGCGCCCCACCCACTGAGCCACAGGCGCTGCCCTGCAGTGCAGTTCCTACTATTTAAGGATGGTTTTGAATCAAGTCAAAGTACTTTTAAGATAAAAGGGTAAGAATAAGCCTAACTTGCCCACGTGTTCCTGTAGCCATATCAAACATCATGTGGTTCTGATGAGCAGGCCCATCACTGACTTTAAGCGCTTTCCTTAGAGGGAGGGCTCTTCCATCCTCTTAGGAGCCCTAAGACGTGGTATTGTGATGCTGTGCACATGAGGGCGGAGTCAGGGAGAAGTTCAATTCCCCGCCCAGGGCTGCAGGTAAGCGTGGGGCGCCGCGCTGCCTCCACACGCTCAGCCCTGTGATGTCAGCTCCAGGCTCTGCAGCCCAGGAGAAGACAGCATTAGTATTTACGGCCAGAGCACATCCTCCCCACCCTCCCCCAAACCTGTTCTTCCTCTGCCTTCTCTGACTCCCAGTTACAGCATCATTCACCTAATTGCCCAGCTGTAAATCTCCAGTCTCCCCACCCGTCACCAGTACAGCTCGCGGGGACGTCCCCGGCACCTCGACAGACACCTCCCCCCGTGGGGCGCAGACCCTCCTCAGCTTGCACCAGGGGGCCCACAGCCTCTCTCCCGACCAGGCCTTTCTCCTTCCTCTTCTGGTGACATTCCGAAAACATGTGATAACAGGACACACACGGCCCCTCCACAGCTCCTGGCTGCCCCGAAGGCTGGGCCGGGAGCTCCCGGGTTGCACAGTGCCCTGCTGAGCCCCCGGCCTCAGACGAGCCCTGGCATCTCGCCCCCGCCTTCTCGTGCTGTCTTCTCCGCCAGGAACGTGGGGAAGGACGCTCTTCTTCCCTCAGGACCCTTCACAAACCCCAGAGCGCGCCTGGCCTCCCCGAGCAGGCGGGCGGTCCTCGGCCCGGGGTCCCTCCCCTCCGGGAGACAGGGCCCTCCACCTGCCCGTTCCCGCGGTTACCCCAGAGCAGAGGAACTTGAGCTTTTATCACAAGGATTACAGGATACCCAAGCGCCACAGGGGGAGAGCCTGGCTGTGCCCGTGACCTTTTCAGAGCAGACACACACAGGGTCTCCTGCTCCAAGAGCAAGCTGGGAACCCCAAGGCCGACATGCCCGACTACCTGCTTACTCCTCCTGCTTATCCCAAATTCTCCCAATTTTTCCCCTTTCCTTTTTTCGATCCTTAGCTCTTCCTTTTTAAAATCATCACCAATGAGAATAAGTCAAAATACCAGATACTGGAACTGATAGCCTCATGGCTTAGAAAAGACATACAAAAATAAGTCCCAAAAGACTTGAATTTCATGTAAAAGAAACTTGAAATTCAGCCAGGGAGGGGTTATTGTAAAAACTTAGTTAATAACACCTCACTTGGTCAAAGGGCTTAATCCCTCCTTGCTTTCTCCCTCCCTAAAAAGTGAAAATTTAAAAAAAGGAGGCACTTATGGCTCAGTGGGTAGGGCGCCAGCCCCATATACTGAGGGTGGCAGGTTCAAACCTGGCCCCGGCCAAACTGCAACAAAAAAAATAGCTGGATGTTATGACCAGTGCCTGTAGTCCCAACTACTCCGGAGGCTGAGGCAAGAGAATCGCCTAAGCCTAGGAGCTAGAGGTTGCTGTGAGCTATGATGCCATAGCACTCTACCAAGGGCAATAAAATGAGACTTTGTCTCTCCAAAAAAAAAAAAAAAAAAGAAGAAGAAGAAAAAGAAGAAGAAAAATTAAGTGTAAAAAATGAATCTCTGGTACTAAAATGTAGTGAGATGCTCCAACCATTTTAAAGGAACATTATTTTATAAAAGAGATGTCTGGTCACTAATAACTCTCTCTTTGAAAGAGTAAAATATGCAAATGTGAGCCAGCAAGCTTCTCTCTCAGCTTTCAGTCTCAGGGAGTTTTCTTGAAATGACAGTAAGCCTAATGGCTGTGCCCACTCAGGGTCAGTCAGGCAAGAGAGGTTTGCTGGAGGTAAAGGCCATGCTCCTAAGCCTAGGGCTTTCTGGTAGCTGTTGTAACCGCTGAGCCTTCTCTGGAATGACTGACAGTGCAGCCACAGGAGAAGAATGTGAGACATCTAGGTTCCTAGTTGCCAACAAGGGGGTGACACCCAACTTTGCATAGCTGCTGCTGCCTCCGTTCAGAAACAGGGAGAGCTGCCAGCTTTTTTGGTGATAAGCCTGGACCAAGTCCCAGGTATTTAATAAGACTCACCTGAGACTACAGTCATCCTGGAGTCCCGGCAGGCCTGGTGGGGAAGGGGACACCCCTTCCTTAGCAAGCTCGTTCCTGACCGCATCATGGGAGACACAGGGGAAGAGAGGAGAGCGATGGAGACCCCAAGAAGTGAGAGACCATCCTAAGAGTGAGAATCAGTGAACCATCAAATGCCATCTTCCAAGCCAGACACTGTCACTAGGCGGCACCGGCCCTGGCCCTGTCCCACTTAATGTGTCCAGGTGTGCTCTAACAGAGGTGAGAGGCTAAAGCCAGAATCTCGTGCAGAAATGCTCACCATTGCCATACCTCTACTGAAAGGGATACATGGATGCAGAAACAAGAAGGCTGGGCTCAGGTCCTGAGACTGAATTCGTCATTTGATCCCTTTGGCTATTTCTCCGTCTACAACATGGGCATACCCCTGTGTACCTCAAAGGGCTGTTTTAGGAATCAAATGAGGATCGGTACGCTCCTACTTAATGGGCACAATGAGAGGGTATATGGCACACCTCCGGGGAGCGGGACACAACCACAACAGGGACTCTACCCAACAAAAGCAAACATTCATTGCAACCAAATTGTTTGTACCCTTACATTAATCTGAAATTTAAAAAAAACAATCAAATGAGCTTGGGGGTATGACCACATTGCCACTGAATACTGCCAAAAGGAGGTAAATGTCACTACCTACCACAACGAACAATGATTGACCTTTTACAGTGTTCTTGTACCTATGCTAGGTAATAAGGGATTTTTTATATTTTTTTCTAGATAATAAGGGATTTTTTAAAATATGAGAGGTACTTTTTGTCCCTTAAGCACTTTATGATATAGTGAGGAAAAATGGGGAAGTGAAAAGTTTAATATTTATGGAGCTCCTGTAAGGTGCCTGGCATTGTTTGAGACAGTTCTCAAGCAAAAATAAGCAAACTCTTAGTGATAGGGATTATTATCCCATATTGCACGGTTAAGGAAAGTGGGGCTCTGTCACAGAGCCGGAGGTAAGGGTGGAGGTTCCCCATGCCTTGCCACCCACACCCTGTTTCTCCAGGTAGAAGGCTTTCATCTTACCACTGGCAAAAGCATGAGAGATGGGATTCTGGGGACCTGAGTGGGGCAGATGCTCAGGTGTTGGGGCACAAATACTCCATCGACATCCTTCAACCACTTGGGATGTCCCTTCAACACAAGCTGTTTCATAGGGCTGGGATTCCCTAAATGTGCTGAGCCTAAAGGTGGCCGTCAAATGATGATAATGTCACGTGTCCAACAAACACACAGAGGAAATACACAGGATCCCTGCCCTCCTAATCTTTAAAGACAATGGAAGCCATCCACCCAGTGTCTACATGCTATGGATTGTGTGAGAGTCTTTAAGTGTATTATCTTAGTTAACTCCCTACCACTCGGCTTTATTTTCCATATTTTCCAGATGAGAAACCCGAGGACTACCAGTGAAGTAGAATGCTTAAAGTAAAAATAAGAGGAAAACCCAGAATTTAAAGTTAGATTGGTTTGAGTTTTTAACAAAAAATTTGGGGGGGGAGGATGTTCTTTCCTATTTTTTTTTAGTTTTTATTAATGCCTATCCCTGTCCTAGCCTCAACCAATGTTCCACGACAGCAAAACTTTGATGTGCTGTTTACTGCTGTATCTCTAACATCTATCCATGTGGTGAATAAAAAAGCATAAGTGGATAAGTCTCCAGACTATATCAACTGTACCTCATACAGACTCTCTCTTTAGAACCCTTAAGGCATTGGTTCTCAACCTGTGGGTCACGACCCACAGGAACTGTATTAAAGGGCCGTGGCATTAGGAAGGTTGAGAACCGCTGCTTCTCTGTATGGGGTGACCTTATAGGGATAATCTCTGCCTCATTCCACTCAGAATCTAGGCAGAATAGTTAGAGTGCAGACCCCAAATCAGAAAACCAGGAATCAAACCCCAGTTTTCCATTTATTAGCTATGTGACTTTAATGTCTGTGTCCTCAACTGTACCATTAGGAGAGAGTACCCACACATATATACGTGTGCGTAACTTAATTCTTAGGGCACCTCTTCTTAGATGCTGCCAATTCTGTGTAATGAACTCTGGCAGGGACTATCTGGATGCTACATGCTCTGATTCAGGCAATTGAAACACTGCTTGCTCAACTTTTTTTTTTCTTTTAGACAGAGTCTCAAGCTGTCGCCCTGGGTAGAGTACTGTGACATCATCATAAATCACAGCAACTTCCAACTCTTGGGCTCAAGCGATCCTCTTGCCTCCCTTTTTCTATTTTTAGTAGAGATGGGAGTCTTGCTCTTGCTCAAGTTGGTCTTGAACTCATGAGCTCAAGCAATCTGGCTGCCTCAGCCTCCCAGAGTGCTAGGATTATAGGCCTGAGCCACCTGCCCTGGCCACTTCTCAACTTTTTGTCCCTTACACTTTCTTCTGGGCCCTAATAAGCTGACTGAAGCCCTGACTCTCTTTAGGGTTGCCCTTCCCCTAGATCTGTTTGAGTAAAAGTTCTGTCAAATTTGGGCGGCACCTGTGGCTCAGTGAATAGGGCACCGGCCCCATATACTGAGGATGGCGGTTTCAAAACTTTAAAAAAAAAAAAAAAAAAAAGGTTCTGTCAAATTCATAAAGCACTGAATTAGAAAACACAGAGCAACTGCACTGAGTATTTTGGTAAAAGGGTAGCTGAGCAGTCAGGGAGCAATTCCAAGGGTTGAGAAGGGTTCCTGGAAGCCATGATGTGGAGGTGGGCCTCTGGAGAAGCAGACGAGAATTTTTTTTTTTTTTTTTTTTTTTTTTTTTAGAGATAGTATCTCACTTTATTGCTCTCAGTAGAGTGCTGTGGCTTCACAGATCACAGCAACCTCCAGCTCTTGGGCTTAGGCGATTCTCTTGCCTCAGCCTCGCGAGTAGCTGGGACTACAGGCACCTGCCATAACGACAGCTATTTTTTGTTGCAGTTTGGCCGGGGCTGGGTTCAAACCCGCCACTCTTAGTATAGGGGTCTGGCACCCTACTCACTGAGCCACAGGCCCCCTCTGCACTGGGGGGGTTTTAACTAGGACATCAAATGGGAAGCGTTATGTCGGGTTTAGATCGAGAAGGAACTTAAATGCCAGGCTAAGGTGATTGGACTTCAAGCTGTGAACCATGTAGCTGTTTTGGTTCTGATCATAGCAAACATTCTTAGAGCCATAGGGCACAGGAATGGGAGGAACCACACAACCTGTCCAACTATTTCCTTTTACTGAGGCCCCAGAGAAAATGACTCTACTGAGATCACCTTGCTGGTCAGTAAAAGAACCTGGACTGGAGCCCAGGTCTCATGACTTTCTCAATATGCTACCCCACCCTGGACTCCTTACATCCTCAAGTCCATTAATGCTATACCACAAGGTCCCCAGTGGGTCCAACTCAGTTCCCTACTCTGTGGCCTATGACTTGAAGAGGTGTCTTCAAAGATCCTCCTTCTCTAAAAAATATGCTACTTCATCCTTGAGGTTAAAAAGGTTATTGCCAAAAAAAGATGCAAAGCCTCACTCATAACTCTTTTTTTACAAAAGCAAATCAAAACAATGAGACACTATTTTGTATCTAATAGACTAGCAAACTTGGATAGCGCCCCTGGGTGTTCAGGGTGTGGCATATTGGAAGGAGGCTAAATAGGGGCAGCCTTTTGGAAAACAATCTGGCAAGATCCATAAAAACTGCGACTGTGCATACCTTTTTCCCAGTAACTCCAACTCCAGGAATTTACCCTATGGCTATATTTGATTAGGTGTGCAACAATGTGGTTAGAGGGCTGTTCATTGTGAATATTTGTAATTGTGGAAAAATGAGAAAAAAACGAATTGCTGATAGAGTCTAGTCATTATATATCCATTCAAAGAAATAATGTGTAGATTTCTATGTGATGACATGGAAAACACTTAAGACACAGGAAGTGAAAATAAGCACTCTGGGCAGGATAGTGCATAGTACGAATCCCTTTTGTGAAGGAGAATATATATGTTTGTGTATACCCAGAAAATATCTGGAAAGATTCACAAAGATGATTAACAGTGGTTATCTAGGGGTGAGGGACTGGGGATGGAGCAGGGGAAGACTGTTTGGACGCTGCACCCTGCTGTATGGCTAAAAGTCCTTTTTTCCTTCCTTTCTTTGTCCCTTTCCTAATCCCCTTCTTTCTCTTTTGCTTCTTGTTTAACTATGAGCATGTATTATTTTTATAACAAAAAAAGGTTATTCCCAACAGCTCATACAGATTTTGTTTTAGAGAGCATTAGAGATAAACTAAACAGTTCATTCAAATTTACAAAGTAGACCCAAAGTTTTTAATTACTACATCTATCATTTAATAACCTCGGGCCCTTCCTGTTCTTGTTTTTGGTTTTATGATTTAATGTTTCTTCATTCATCTCCTATTTCTTTTGTGCCAACCATGTATCAGGCACCAAGGCTTTCAGTGCATGTCTGAAGAACAGGGTGAGGATTGTATCCACTCAGTAAACATTCGCTGGCTGTCTTCCATGCACATACCAGGCACGGGGGGCATTAAAATCAAAGTGGTCCCAGGGTGGTGCCTGTGGCTCAAAGGGGTAGGGCACTGGCCCCATATGCCAGAGGTGGCAGGTTCAAACCCAGCCCCGGCCAAAAATTGCAAAAAAAAAAAAAAAGAAAAGAAAGAAAGAAAGAAAGTGGTCCAATTGCTGCCCTCCTTGGAAACACTCACACTACAGTAGAAACAGACAAGAAAGCACAGAACAAACAGAATGGTAAAAGAGGTGATGGGGTGATGTGGAGAGGCCAGGATATTCTGATCGCTGGAGGGACAGGAAGGCAACCAGGAAGAAAATGCAAAGTCTGGAAGTTGAGTAGAGTCTGCCAAGCACAGAGGGGAGGAGCAGGGAAAGCTGGAGTGACTCTGGGGTGTGAGCAGGATGGTCCTACAGGCTGGCATGGGATGATCAGTTGTTAATTATACACCATGCTCCTGAGTTTGGACTTGATTGTAAGCATAACACAGTGACATGAAATCTGTGTTCTGTGAAGGTCTCCCTTGCCACACTGTGGAGATGGGCTATCAGAAGAGGAAAAGCAAAGGGTCACTGTCCAATATCAATCACTCAGCACCACCCTGATGCTTGCATCACATCTATGGACCACCTGTGTCACGATTGGTATCTTTCTTAAATTAGCTTGCTTTTCAGATATAATTTATTTAAGCAGAAAATTAGTACCTAAGAAAAAAGAACAGGCTGCATGGCTCCTGCTGTGCTCCTGGGGTTAGAGGACAGACCCAGGGAGGGTGGTGAGAAGTGAGGCTTTCTTGGAGCATAGAGGACAGAGAGCAGCAGGGCTAGGCTGCTGGCACTGTGGGAAGGTCACTCCTTATTCACCTCTTTATTTGGCTTGGACACGCCCCCTTTCTGTCTCTTCTGCTGGCTCTTCTCCCTCCCAGCCCCTCTGTACTGGAGGCTCCAGGACGCCTCCTCTTTCTGTCCTCACTGCTGTGGAGATTCATCCCATCTCAAGGCCTTCCCTTTCATCTGGATGTGGATGATGCTCACAAGTGGAGCTTCAGCTCAGATTTTTCCAATGCACTCCTGTCTGACTTCCAACAGTGCCCCTGACCATCCGCTGTGCTCCCTAGTACATCTTGAGTTTAGCACATTCCAGACAGACTCTTGCTCCCTTCAAACCTTCTGCACCTGCCTGCAGTCTTCCTCTTTCAGGGAATGACAAATCTTTCCCTACAGTTGCTCAGCTGGAAACCCTGTGGTCACCTTTGATTCTTTCTCCTACACCTATTTCCAATTTGCAGGAAATCCTGTTGGTTCTACCTTCAGAATATGTACAGAATTAAACTTCCCTCCACTTCTCTACCACCTGGGTGGCGCTACTATTCTCTTTTGCCTACATTATGGCAATCAGTCATTCTTACCTGGTCCCTTCCACACAGCAACCAGATTATTACTATAAAACACAAGTGAGATGATGTCACTGCCCTACTCTAGTTCCTCCAGTGCGTCCCCCTCACCGAGAGTAAAAGCCTTCCTTGCAGATGCCTGCAAGGCCCTGCAAAATTTGCTCCTCTGCGCCCATTACCTCTCTGCCCTCCAGCCACGCTGGCGCCCCCATCTCGCTTGGCTGTGCCTCTGCCTGTACCAGCCACTCCCAAGTACTTGCAAGGCTGCAGCCTCATCTCCTTCAAGTCTAAAAATCCGCTCCACCCAGTCTCCCTATCTGCCTCCTCGGCTATATTTTCTGCCACAGAACCTGCCATATAATTTATTTATTTTATTGCCTGTTAGCCCAACTTGGATGCTCCATGAAGGCAAGGAATTTTGTCTTTCGCGTTTACTGTCCTATCCCCAGCATCTAGGACGGTGCCTGGCATCTGGTTAGGTCTCTCTGAATAAGTCCGCAGCCCCTGGAAAAGAACGGAGCTCCAGCTCAGAAAGGACAATTTGGGTCATTCGGGGTGGAAATGAATGGAAGCGGTGGCAAGAGAGGTGACACTGCCGAAGGGGCCTGAGGTCTGAAGGGGAGGCGGGCGGGGGCACGGAGGCGGGGCGGGCTTTAAGGAAGGCGACTCCACGAGGCTGGCACGACCACTCCGTAGTGAAACAGTGATTTAGGAGGCTGCAGCAAATTTCCAGTGACTGTCACATAGTGAACAGCACCAGATGGATGAGCCAGAAATTCTAAAACCAGACAGCCAATTTCGGAGATGTACTTTGGGGTAAAAGCTGCGGTACTCAAGGGGTGAAGGGAGAAGTAGGAAGTGAGAAGATCTGTCACGGACCCCCGACGGGCCTTGCCCGGAGGGTACTTCGGTAGCGCGGCACACCTGACACCGAAAGACCTGAGGATACGGGCGGGCGGTCGCTGGGGCTCTATCTCTGCAGCCGCCGAGGGCCTGAGACACCGCAAGGCACAGGAGACTCCACACAGCGCGCCGCCCCAGGTGCGCGAGCGGGGACGTCTTGGTGCCCGCACCGAGAGTCGCGGAGGGCTACAGGTGCGCGTCCCACCCTAGGCAGCGTAGCGCAGCAGCCAAGCCCAGGCAGGGCGGGCGCTGAGGACCGCGAGCCGGTCACGCCGGCCGCATCGCAGCCACGCCGAGCGCCGCCTCGCGGAGCACGCAGATACCCCACCCGCGCGGTTCCGCACCTTGGTTCCCGCCCCCGGCGCCCCGCTCGCTGGCCAATCAGGGGGCGCGGGCTGGCCTATTCGTTCTGAGGCCCCTCCCCCTTTCGGAGCTCAGCCAGCCAATGGGCGGCCGAGCCCGGCGCCCAGTGCGCGCAGCCCGCGCTGAGCCGGCTCAGAGCGAGAAAAGCGAACCCAACCCGTCGGGGCCGCCGCTCCGGACCCGCCGCCAGCCGCCGCCTCCTCCCCCCGGATCGGGTGTACTGTCCCAACTCGAAAGTCCAGTTCTGCGGCCCGGCAGCGGCGAGCGAGCGCGATGACACAGGAATACGACAAGTGAGTGAAGCGCGGGCGCCGGAGTCCGTCGCCGCGGGGGGCCGGGCCGAGGGGCCTCTGCCTGCTGCCTCCCGGCCGGCCGCACCTGTCGGGAGCGAGCGCGGCGCGGGCTCGGGAGGCCGGGCCAGTCGGGCAGGTGCGGCGGCCCGGGCGCTGAGCGGGCTGGGGTCGTCCGGCGGTCGGCTCTTCGCCTCGGTGGCCTCTGCCTCACGGCACTCCCGTCTCTTTGTTTGGTCGGAGCCTCCGGGGAGGCTCTGGCCTTGGGAAACCCGACACTGGAGAGCCCACCGCCCTCCTCTTCCTCCTCCCGCGGTCGGGCGCGCTCCTCAGGGTGCAGGGAGAGACTGGGGCGGCCCGCCGGCCAGGGGCTGCGGACCCCGCTCGGGACCCTCCCTGCCGCCCCGGGTCGCTTTTGCCCACTTGGTCTAATGGATCTCTTTGAGACGCACTCCTTGGCGGGACCCGTAGACTTCTCCAGGTAATCTGTTGTCGTGCTATCTTGTCATTCCGAGACCTGCTAGAACTTCAGAGCAGAGAGATTTAGGGGAAAGTTGAAGAGCCCCGGTGTCCTGGCATCTTCTTTTCCCTGGCTGGATGAGAAAACTGCTGTAGGAGTTATTTTGCCACTTGCATCATTGATGGTAATTACAGATTACTGTTTTTAATGCTCGGGAGTATCAGAGGATGAAACTTTGAAATCAGGGTGATAAACTAGAAAGTACTGTGCAAAATAATATGCCTGTCTAGGTTAGTGATTACAGAAATACTTTGACAAATATTAAGGCGGTAATGTAAGATATGATAATGTAAGACATGAAAGGAATTTAGATGAGGGACATATCTGTATCTTCTTTGCAGTTTTTCTGTAAATATAAAATTGTTCCAAAATGAAAATCTCAAAGGAAAAAAAAAGAAATAACACCAACTCAATCTGAGTATTTCAGGTCAGTAAATCCAGGGCAGATAAGTACCCCTCCTAGTTTCATAATTACTGTTAAGGATCGTCTCAAGTGTGCTCTTTTCTGGATGGGAAGATTAGGTATTATGTATGTAGTGTCTTTTGGTTGTAGAATATGCTGTTAAATTATTGCATAAAATACATTTCAGAAGTCTGAGAGATTATTGATGAAGGGTTCAGGGCTCACCTGAAAGTAAAGATGAACCTTTATGGACTACAGCCTACTTCCCACTGTCATGAGGAAGTAGACTAAGAAAGGCAGCTGGTTTTGTGTTTCTTGGCGTTCTTAGATAAGGCAAAATTTCCAAAGCTAACATTTTGGCCTAAGGCACACTTTGGAAATACAGAACACCTTCAGGTGATCCCAGACATAAAACCATTCGAAAAATATTTATTTTCTGTTGCTTGTACAAATTTGAGTTGCAGTGAGAGAAGAAGGGAAGCTGAAAAACTAGCATTACGGGAATTGAATGAGCCAAGTACTGCCATAGTCTTCTGGCTTAGCAATGCGCCAGTAAATCACCCCAAGGTACCACTGGTTCAGTAGCTGTTAATATTCTGGCCCTGATGGCTCAGGTAAAGCCACTTTGTATATTTCTTTTCTTTCTTTCTTTTTTTAATTCTAGATTTGTATAAACTTATCTCCATTCTTCAACAAACTGTTTCCTTTGAATAACCTTTTGTGTTTGTTTTGTGTTAAAATAGTCTCAGGACTTCTTTTCTTACCAAATGTAAGCCAGGATTTTAGGTTTTGAATTAATACTTAATGTTGACTGGGGATAAATAAAGGTTTTGGATTTTTTCCCCTGTCTTTTGAAGATGTTCTACTTTTTCTAAATCTGTATCTCTTTTTAAGGGGCCTGGGTGATGGCCAAACCCTAACCTTGTTGATTACTTGAAAAGATAATCAGCCTTTCTACATTCACTTTTAAAATAGGTAGGTCACCTTTAGGCCATTTACATATTTCATTAGTATGTTGCAATGAGAACTGATCCTTAAATCTGCTTCTTAGAATAACGATAACTCAGAGTAGTTCCAACCATTTGAAATTCATTTTTTCTTCTTTTAAGAAAACTGCTTTGTTTTGCTAGTCATTGTTCCATTTTTTCGCTTTATTGACTTATGAATAGTGTTAACGGAACAGTCATTGAGACTGTTTACATTTCAGGTTTTTGGAATCAGTAATGTTTGCTTTAATCTTTTAAATTAAATCTTCTATAATGCTTCACTAAGATCGCCATTGACTTTTCTGGATTTTTGCTACAAAACTACAGTGTTAAAGTGAAACAGTTCTTGACCAGGGCAGAAAATTAGAAAAGCTTTTTTAATAACAGATTTTCCCACCTGTTTTTTTTTTTTAAATCTCTCTTTGTTCAATGGCTTCATTTATTATTGCAGATTCTTAAGTGTTTATGTGTAAGATCAACAGTTTACACCCATGCCAGAAAATTATGCCTCTTTATTGATTTACAGTCCCCTTTGGCCGCATTCCACATTCAATCTCCTAGAATAGTCTAACTTTCTCATATACCCCCAAGGATTAAATGAAGTATTCCTTCTCTTTCTGCCCCTCCTTTCTCCTCCCTGTTTTTAGGTAGGAAATTTTTTAAGGCAGTTTTTTAAGGCATGGCATCCAAGGAGAAAGAGGGAAGTAACATGTAGCAGCACGATGAACTTTATATACTCTTCCCAAGAGGGTGCAGTTCTCTCTGTGTATTTGAAGAAAATAAATGTTCTGTTTTGCCTTAACTGTGTTTGTTTGTCTGTGTTTGTTTATGTAAAGAGTTTGAATAGCCTAGCATTTTCTTGGGGATGATTTTATTTTGTTTTAACCGTATATTGTATCCTGGGTTCCATGTGTAAGTTAACTGCAGGTTCTCTGGCTGCCTAAGTACCTTCTGTCTTACTAGGGTACCCACTAGTCTGCATTTAATGTGGATTGTCTTTGGTCTCGTCTTTTTTTTGTTGCAGTTTTTTTTTTTTGGCTAGGGCTGGGTTTGAACCCACCACCTCCCGTATATGGGGCCGGCACCTTACTCCGTTGAGCCACGGGCACTGCCCGTCTTTAGTCTTGTCTTAATTTGCCTTCAGGGGGTCACTGATGAAACAACAAGGTGTTTTATGGCAATGTCAAAAAATTGGTTGTTTGGTTCTTTAAAAATTAGCTGTGAGGTCTTGCAATAGAGAAGTCTGGGCTCAGTGCCCATAGCTCAGTGGTTATGGCGTGGGCCACATACACTGAGGCTGGCGGGTTCAAGCCAGGCCTAGGCCTACTAAACAACAATGACAACTGCAACAAAAAATAGCCAGGTGTTGTAGCTGGGTGCCTGTTGTCCCAGCTACTTGGGAGAATGAGGAAAGAGAATCGCTTAAGCCCAAGAGTTAAGAGGTTGCTGTGAGCTGTGACTCCACTGCACTCTACTGAGGGTAAAGTAAGACTCTGTCTCACAAAAAAAAAAAAAAAAAAGGAAGATCTGACATTTTGGTGCTTTTTTTTTTAAATTTCTCTGAAGCAAGCGGCCTGTATTGGTTCTTCAGAATGAAGCGCTCTATCCACAGCGGCGCTCCTACACTAGTGAGGATGAAGCCTGGAAATCTTTCCTGGAAAACCCTCTCACTGCAGCAACCAAAGCCATGATGAGCATCAACGGTGATGAAGACAGCGCGGCCGCCCTGGGCCTGCTCTATGACTATTACAAGGTCGGTTGCCTACCCTGCCGCCCTTTGCAGTCTCAGAGACACTTGATTCAGGAGCATATAAAACAGTCACTTGCAGGTAGAACATAATACAAGTTGCTTCTGTAGTAGCTATAAATAGTTTAATGAGTACTTTGACTTACTGTAGTTCAAAGCTAAAAATCTAGGATCATAGAATCAAAGGGTTGTTTTTAAAACATGTGAAGTAGCCTGTTGCTCTGGCTCCATCTGAAAGGTGAAGCTGCCGTAAAAGATGGCAGATGTGCCTTACTAGGTTTGGACGTTTTACGGAAGGAGGTCTTAAGGGCCGTGAAAAGTGGACAGGCCTGAGTGACCTGTGCTCTAACCTTTATTCCTGTGTTGTCAGGTTGATTTTCTGTTCCTTAAATGAAATTACAGAGCCTTTGATTTGGTTTGATTGTAGGAGGCATTAAAAGAAAAAAACGTATTCTCTCGTCTGGGACTTTTAGTTCTCAAATCAGGATATATTTTGTTGGTTGTTTCTAGAGGCTTGGATTAGTCTTAATTAAATATAATCTGTGATCTGTGTGGAGTTTTACGTGGTTTTTATTATCTGGAGATGACACTGGTCTGTCTCAGCATTGCCACAGTTGTCCTAATAATATTAGCTGCCATTCACTGGTGACCTGAATTGTGCTCATCGTGTTGCCAGTGCGTGTGGGACTTCTTATCCTCAGGTCACACAACTAGGATGTGTGTGGCTGGGATTTTGTCCTGGTCTGGTTCACACCCAGGGGGCCGGCATCTTTTTGGCAAGCAGGCTGTCTGCTTTGTTCCTGGGTCCACTTTGGCAACCTTCCTTCTACCAGTAGCAGATACTTGGGGATGGCTGTTAAGAGTTTGGGATACTGTTTAAAGCAGATGGAGCTGAAGCACAACTTTCCCAGGTGGCTTTGTCTCATTACTGCTGTTGGTAACTACATGTAACCATTGTATTGTGATCATTATTTTTATAAAGACAGGAACTTTTCAAGATTCCCAGAAGGTTCTTAATAACAATTTCTACTTGTGAACATAATATATGTATATATATTACAGTTTATTTTTGCTGTCTTTTTTTGGGAAACTTTGAAACCTACTTAAAATAGTAGGATGTTCAGCTCCTGAATACCTTTACTTAGATTCACCAATTGTTTGTCTGGTCTTACATTTTGGTACTGTACTTTTTCACTATACTTACTTCTTCAATGTAAGAAATAAAGAGGAAAAAAACTCAAAAAGGATGGTTTGATTATCAAAATTAGGGTGGTAACTAAGCAAAATATTATTTCTTGGAACGATGCTATGTGTACCGTTTGTGTTTGAGAGATTAAATTAAGGGTTTTTGTTTTTTTTTTCTTTGAATGTGAACAGAAACTTGTATAATAACTAATGATGCTAGAAGAAACCCTTGCCTGGGAAGCATAGACACAAAGTTCCTTTGAAGTAGAATTTATTATATATCAGTTCTTAATGGTTTGTGTTATTGACTTAATCAATGTGAAATCTGTAAGTTTCTAGAGTGTTAATTATGACTTTACTTTTTTTTCATGTTGTATGATGAACATGAAAGTTACATATTTTTGACTGAAACTTTTGAGAATGAGAAAAACAACAAGTTTAGTGTCAGAAAGATTAGTATAATAAAATTAGTTTACAGTGGTCAGGGGTATGTGTGTGCGCACACGCACGTGTATATATTTTAAATAAACTGTCCTAAAAGCATTTCGCATCTCAAGCAGAGCTAAATCCTTCTATCTGTTCATGAAGGGTGAAATTTTAGTTATACTTAATTTATCAGGCTTCTTGTGACAGGGGTAAAGGTATTTTTTAAAGGAACTGCATTATTGTTTCAGTTCTTTAGTTGTAAGCATCAGTCAGTGTTATGCAATAACTTTGGTAAAGCTTTAAGAGCACATTGTTAATACATGAAACAATTAATTTTGTCCTTAGTGGCGAGACAAGAATGTAGGAATAAAAAGCCTCCCAGGTGCTGAAAACCATTTTCAAGTGTCTGGGTCATTTTAGAGTACATGTGGGGAGTAAGTCTCGGGTTGATGTTCACGGGACACTCAGTATTGTTTGCCCACCTTTTACTTCCCTTGCAAAAAAATAAATAAATAGATAAACAAAAGAGAAATCAAAGAAGAAGTAGAACAAACTCAGTTAGATTTGACCTTCAGGTAATGGGTAGATGAGTCCCAAAGAATCCAAAGACATTATCATATAAAGCCAGCATTTAGATCTGGGAAGAAATGAATGTAACATGGCTGTTCCTTGTGCTTCTGCATTTGATCTGAAGGGAGATTAGTAGGAATGAGCAGTGGGAAGGTAGGAAGAGCTCAGCTGTGTTTCCAGCAGCTTTTCTGTTGTATTATGTAGGTAAATGGGTAGAACCAGGGCAGAGATATTTCTTTTAAGAGATGAAACCCACACTTCAGTGACAAAATTTGTGATGCCCTGAGTTTATTTGACAACTCAGGGATAGTCGCTTTTTACATATCAGCCAGATTGGTGAGCAGATTATAAGCTCCTTGAGGGCAGACACTGTCCTTATTCACCATGTGGTATTCCTCGTGTGTCCCCAGAGCCTGGTGTTTGATAGGCAACCAGTAGATAAATGAATGATCAGGTTTACTAAAAAATAAAAGGCTGTGTCTTTGGATGAACTATACTAGATAAGAACTAAATTCTTTTCATGTATGTTAATATATAAGGTTCCAAGAGAGAGAAGGTCTTCAACAGTAAAGTCAGATGTTGAGCACCCAGAGCCAGATCACAGCAAAAGGTAATGTTTAATTTTAACATCCTCAATTAGTACACTTGAGAAATGACATATTTCTGTAAAAATAAAATGGGAGTTTCTTTACATGAACAAACACTAGTGGGAGAGATAGGAAACTTGGACTGTTAATATGTAAATTCTGATTTCTTCAATGATTTCCTTCTGTTGTTCTGATTTGATTCTGTTGCTCTAAAAAGTTACCTGTTTCGGCTGGGTGTGGTGGCTCACTCCTGTAATCCTAGCACTCTGGGAGGCCAAAGGGGAAAGTCCCTTGAGCTCAGGAGTTAGAGACCAACTTGAGCAGGAGGGAGACCACGTCTCTACTAATAATAGAAAAAATTAGGCAGGAGTTGTGGCAGGCACCTGTAGTCCCAGCTACTCAGGAGGCGGAGGCAGGAGGACCACTTGAGCTCAGGAGTTTGAGGTTGATATGACTTAGGTTGATACCAAGGCACTCTAGCCTTGGCAACAAAAGTGAGACTCAAGGAAAAAAAAAAAAGATACCTGTTTCCTTGAGCGTAGTAGGTAGTTACCTTTTCTAAAAACAACAAAAAAACAAACAAAGGCACTAACTTTCCCCTTTCTAAAGGATTTTTTTTTTTTAAGTAATAACTTAAGTGTAGTATTACTCAGGTCTTTTTTTTTTTTTTGAGACAGAGTCTCACTTATTAACCCTTGGTAGAGTGCTGTGACGTCACAGCTCACAGCAACCTCCAACTCCTTGGGCTTAGGTGATTCTCTTGCCTCAACCTCCCGAGTAGCTCGGACTACAGGCGCCTGCCACAACGCCCGGCTATTTTTTTGTTGCAGTTTGGCCAGGGCTGAGTTTGAACCGGCCACCCTCAATATGTGGGGCTGGCACCTTATACACTGAGCCATAGGTGCCGCCCAACTAATGTCTTTTCAAGGTCCTCTTAAGGAGATTGTGGCAGTGGTGTGGGGTCCATTAAAAACATTAAGTACTGGTCAGGAGTTCAAGACCAGCCTGAGCAAAATTGAGACCCTGTCTCTACTAAAAATAGAAAAACTAGCCCAGTGTTGTAGCCAGTGCCTGTAGTCCCAGCTACTTGAGAGGCTGAGGCATGAGAATCCCTTAAGCTGAAGAGCTGGAGGTTGCTGTGAGCTATGATGCCAGGGCAATATAGTGAGACTCTGTCTCAAAAAAACAAACATGGGCAACTCCTGTGGCTCAGTGAGTAGGACACCGGCCCCATATACCAAGGGTGATGGGTTACAATCCGGCCCTGGCCAAACTGCAACAAAAAATAGCCGGGCATTGTTGTGGGTGCCTGTGGTCTCAACTACTCAGAAGGCTGAGGCAAGAGAATCACCTAAGTCCAGGAGTTGGAGATTGCTGTGAGGTGTGATGCCACGGCACTCTCCCGAGGACAACAAACTTGAGACTCTGTCTCTTAAAAAAAACACAAACAAAAATTTAATATTAAGTAAAATTAAGTCATTAAGTTTATTAATGACTCATTAATAAACTGCCTGAAATTGGGTTGGCACCTGTGGCTCAAGCAGCTAAGGCGCCGGCCACATACACCTGAGCTGGCAGGTTCGAATCCAGCCCAGGCTCACCAAAACAACAATGATGGCTGCAACCAAGAAATAGCCAGGCGTTGTGGCAGGCACCTGTAATTCCAGCTACTTGGGAGGCAGAGGCAGGAGTTGGAGGTTGCTATGAGCTGTGATGCCACAGCACTCTACCCAGGGTGTCAGCTTGAGGCTCTGTCTCAAAAAAACAAAACAAAACAAAACAAAACAAAAAACCCTGCCTGAATTGTATTCCAACTCCAATTTCAAAATTATTTTTGAAATACTTTAGGTTAAAATTTTCAGCTTGATTTTTATAGACATGAAAACTTTTTTAAAAAGGTATTTTAAAGGAATATTAAATAAAAATTAATTTTATCCAAATATATCTACTGTGCAATGTAATAGGCTTGGTTTTTTTTTTTTTTTTGGTTAAGGAGAAAACCCATTAGCATAGGTATTAGGAATGGTAGAGGAACATAATAATGACTTACAGTTCTTGAACACTGTATCAGGCATTATGATACACAGTATAGTATGTCATCTCGTTTCAGCCTTGTAAGGACAGACACCACTGTTACCCACTTTTACAGAGGAGGGTTTGGTTGCTAAGAGGTGAAGTAACTCGCTTAAGGTGACACAATTTGAGCCAAAGCAGTCTGATACTGCACTATAACCCTAACTGGTGAGATCATGCCTGTAGCTGCAGGCTTTTACTTAAAATATGGTAATTAAAAAATTTTTTTTAGAATTCTTGAAAATCAAGTTTATTAGAGAATAGCTCTAAGTTTTCAGTATTTCAAATGAAATTTTACTTAGTACTCTTGGATTTTACTTGACTTGGAACTGTAAAGTCTTTTTTTCTTTCTCTAATCATGAGTGATTGTGCTGTCTTCTGTTGAGTTGGTCTCTCTCCAAGTAGGTTATTACATAGGACCCAACAGCCCAAGGCCAAAATAAAAATTAATCAAAGAGAGGCCAGGCGCAGTGGCTCACACCTGTAATCCTAGTACTCTGGGAGGCAGAGGTGGGTAGATTGCTTGAGCTCAGGAGTTTAAGACCAGACTGAACAAGAGTGAGACCCCGTCTCTAAAAATAGCTGTGGCAGGCACCTGTAGTTCAGCTACTCATGAGGCTGAGGCAAGAGGATCAGTTGAGCCCAAGAGTTAGAGCTATTATGCACCAGCACTCTACCCAGGGCAACAGAGTGAGAGACTCTTTATCAAAAAAAAAAAAAAAAAAAAATTAAAGAAATAAAAATTGTCAAAGAACTTCATGAACATCAAGTTTAAAAGTACAAGTTTGTGGCTTGGCGCTCGTAGTACAGTGCTTACGGCACCAGCCACATACACCAAAGGTGGTGGGTTCAAGCCCAGCCCAGGCCAGCTGACCAACAATGGCAATTATAACAAACAGGAGTTTGAGACCAGCCTGAGCAACACAATGAGACCCAGTATCTATGAAAAATAAAAAAATTAGCTGGCATGGTGGCACACACCTATATTTTAAGTTACTCAGGAGGCTGAGACAGAAGGTTCACTTGAGCCCAGGAGTTTGAAGTTGCAGTAAGCTGTGATGTCACCATTGCCCTCTAGCTCAGGTGAGACTCTAGCTCAAAAACAAACAAGAAATAGTGAACTTGGCTCTGTGCCCGTAGCACAGTGGTTACAGCACCAGCCGTATACACTGATGGTGGCGGGTTTGAACCTGGCCCAGGCCAACTAAACAACTGCAACAACAACAACAACAAAATAGCCAGGCGTTGTGGCAGGCACCTGTGGTCCCAGCTACCTGGGAGGCTGAGGCAAGAGAATCGCTTGAGCCCAAGAGTTTGAGGTTGCTGTGAGCTGTGACACCATGGCAGTCTACCGAGGGTGACATAGTGAGACTCTGTCTCAAAAAACAAACAAACAAAAAAAAAAACCCCAAAAAACAACTATTTTTTTTCCTCCCTTTTCTTAAAGAAACAGCATACCAGTAGTGGCAGAGCAGCCCCTCATTTCTGCTGGAGAAAACAGAGTGCAAGTACTGAAAAATGTGCCATTTAACATTGTCCTTCCCCATGGCAATCAATTGGGCATTGATAAGCGAGGCCACCTCACAGCTCCTGATACGACAGTCACGGTCTCCATAGCAACAATGCCTACTCACTCCATCAAGACTGAAACCCAGCCACATGGCTTTGCTGTGGGAATACCCCCCACAGTATACCACCCCGAGCCCACCGAGCGGGTGGTAGTTTTCGACCGTAACCTCAATCCTGACCAGTTCAGCTCTGGTGCTCAACCCCCAAATGCTCAACGGCGGACTCCAGACTCTACTTTCTCAGAGACCTTCAAGGAGGGCGTTCAGGAGGTACGGAAACACAAACATCTTCTGAGACGGCTGTGTGTTTGGATAAGTATTGGGTTCCATCTTTTCCTTGTTATGTAAGCTTGAAACTCAGCCTGAAATGAATGGATTAGGAATAAAAAGATTTTTTTTTTTTTTTTTTAAAGCCCATGGGTATAATTTGTAAACTAAACCTATGAGACTAGAAATTACTATGAAGGGCACATGGCTAATCTTACCAGTAGCTAAGTTAACAGTTATGATTTCAGCTAAGTGATTTGCTGAAAAAGAGCCCCATACGCAATCTTTCATTGACCATGGATGGGATTCGCATGATCTGCTTGCAGTGTTTGTCGTGACCTAGACCAAAACAAGCTTTCCTGCAACTGGTCTTAATGTAAATGATTTATTGTGTCTTTGGAGTGTTTTGGTTGGTCATATAGTCAATGAGATAGGTAGATCCCAGATGTAGTGTGTGAAATTTACAAGTTAATTCCAAATAGTTCTGAAGGTTTTATGAAGAAGAGTACCTCACTCAGATAAAAGGGACCGTGAAGGTGTTTGAAACCAGGCTTAATGTCTCAGTGGAGAGAAAGAGCATTTACCTCTGCTTAGGAATAAAATTCACCCAGCCGTGGTGTGAATTTGATACTTATCTTAACTTGGTACAACGATAGGGTGACTCCTGAGGATTGTGAAATTTTGGTTATAGATTCTGGAGTTTGGACAGAATTAGAATATGTGAGAAAGATGGAAAAGATGGGGAGTGAGTCACTGGCCCTTGATGGGAGCACCTGCATAGGTTGTCCTGATTTATTTGAATGGTATATACAAGTAGATGTTTCTTCTTTTAATTTTCTTTGTTAGTTTTAGAAAATTTTTGTAGATTTACAATTTTTATTTGAAAATGGATATCGAATGGGTAGTGGGTTGCTGTCAGCACATCCTTTTATGTTGTACCATGCTTTGGTCTTTAGTAACCATGGTAATCACGCTTTAGTCTTTAGTAACCATGATAACCAGTTAAACAGTTGTGGTGCGTTGATATTTCAGGTTTTCTTCTCCTCGGATCTCAGTCTGCGGATGCCTGGGATGAATTCAGAGGACTATGTTTTTGACAGTGTTTCTGGGTAATAGTTGTACCTTAATTTAACTTGTAATTTGCAGCTTTTATGACTTATTCTTTTTTTCTTAACTTGATATTGATGAATCAGAGGTGGCTTTAGCGGGCTTTCACCTTTATCTTGCTGTATTTACTGTGATTATCTTGGGTAGAGGACATCTGCTGCAGTGCATTTAATTTCAAACTCTTTGAACGGTGTTTCGGGTTTCCTTAATTCTTGGTGTTGGTGCTCTCTCTTCCCTCTGGTTTCTTTACGTGATGGTAGTAGAATAGAACCTAACAGGAGAGATGAGGTATTGAGTTCGGTCTCCGATGTCCTTTCTGTTTCCAAATGTGTATAATTAAGTGAGAATTTAGGAGTAACATCAAATGAATTAAAGGCTTTTATTTTTCTATTAGCTTCACTAATGATAAAAGGAATGAAGTCATATTTTTTTTCTAACAACTTCTTTTTAACATTACAAAATTATATCTCACTCTGGGAATATGAATATTTTTTCCAATTTAATTGAAACACTTTCGGATAAGAGTCTAGGGTTTCATTTTATAATTTTTTATGTGGTTTTTCACATAAAAAAACATGTTATATTTTAGAATAATTTTTTTTCTTTAATTCTAAGATTTTATGGGCATTATGGACCTGCCTCAAGGTTCAGACATCACAAACTAAAATACCTTTAAGGTTTAGGATAGGGTTTGGCGAACATTTTCTGCAGAGGGTCAGGACAGTAACTCCTTTAGGGTTGGTGGGTCATATAGCCTCTGTATGTTTTTGCAACTACCCAGCGTTGCAGTTGTAGTACATAAGTGGCCATAGATAATACATAAACAAATGGTGTAGCTGTATGCTAATAAAACTTTGTTTGCAAAAGTAGATATAATTTGCTGACCCTGGCCTAGGAAGGTTATTAAACAACTTTAAGGGCACATATGAATGGTAGTGTTAGATAATAGAATTGTGGAATATCCATCTAAAGACCATCTAAAGCACAAGTAGAAACAACAAAAAAATGCTGCTTGGGCCGTAACAAATTCAATCGGAGGCTCACCAGCCACCTGTTAGCAACTTCTGCTGGATGAATACTAGATTGGCAGCATGTCTTGTGAAGGTTTCTTTCCAAAGTCTTTTTCACTTAGTTGTATCTTTAATATCCTTAGCCTCTAAATGTCTTAATTGTTAAAATCCAGCACATCATAGAAATTCTATTTGGCAATTTGTATTCCCATATCTTGAGAGATTTGAGAATTTGCAGCTGCTAAGTGCTTTTGTTTCATTTATCATGGAAAAGGTAACAGATGCTAGTTATATAGTGTCAGGTGGATATTTGTTGATAGTCTGCTATCTCAGGACATCCACACTAAAGCTTTTCAAGATTGTACTAAAGTATATAGGAAGCTTCTAAGAGAGTGGATTAGTGATGTGTGACATTTTTGTACTTTAGGAACAACTTTGAATATACTCTAGAAGCTTCAAAATCGCTTCGCCAGAAGCCAGGAGATAGCACTATGACATACCTGAACAAAGGCCAGTTCTACCCTGTCACCTTGAAGGAGGTGAGCAGCAATGAAGGAATTCATCACCCCATCAGCAAAGTCCGAGTAAGTTACACTCTTAATTCTGTTCTCTGGGAAAGCTAGTCTGAGCCTAATGTTTGCAGGTCTGAAGTAGATCTGAATATAGGCCTAAAATTGCAGTTTTAATTCTTATTTGTGAACTATAATACTAAGAAAATTTTCCAAAAGAGACTCACCCTATAGGGTCCTTACACTGCAGTGCGTTCTCTCTCCTAGAGTGTAATCATGGTGGTTTTTGCTGAAGACAAAAGCAGAGAAGATCAGTTAAGGCATTGGAAGTACTGGCACTCCCGCCAGCACACGGCCAAACAAAGGTGCATTGACATAGGTAAGCCTCCCAGGAGCCTGCTTCTATTCCCAGAGGTGCAAGCATCCAGTTTTTTAAATCCAGTTATTTTTGGCAGTGATCAGCTTCCTTCCGAAAGCATTTGAATTTTTATGCCAGCCACTAATCTGTTCCAAACGCTGTCCTTGGTCTCCTGGAACCAGTGTTCTTACCCTGACTTCCTTTATAGGACACGTGCCCAGGCAGTGTCTTCTCACTGCACACTGGAGCAAGAAACCATATAGCCAGCTGACATGACAGTGTCCCTACTTTACTATCTGCCGTTTTTTTGAAGGGGAATATTTTCTGTAAGAGATTTTGATTCTGATTTGGTGACGATGATTCTGTGCAGAAAAAAATGTAAAAGAAAATGCAGTTGATGTGCAGTTGCCAAGAGTCTTCCCTGGTCATGTGCTGAGTTGTTTGCTAATCTCTTGCATCTGCTAATGAATCCAGAGATCATCACTTGGGGGGTAACAGCAAACGCTTGTAAATCCATAGTCATTGAACTAGCTTTACTTCTATTCTTGTTTATATAATTTTCAAAAACTGTTGTATCACTGGCTGTTAATATTATTGTCACTTTTTTCTTTACTTTTTGTAATGCTCATGTTCTCTTTTCAGAAGAATTAAAACTGAGTTCTAATCTTGGTTCTGCAGGCTACTTTTATGACCTTGGGACCATTATTTAGACTTTCTAGACCAAAATTTCTTAATTTTAACATAATGGGATTAAATATGTCCAAGTGTGCCTCTATTACAAAAATTCTGTGATTCCTTCATATTTTGAACTTTTTTTTTTTTTTTGTAGAGACTGAGTCTCACTTTATCACCCTCGTTTGAGTGCTGTGGCGTCACACAGCTCACAGCAACCCCCAACTCTTGGGCTTAGGCAATTCTCTTGCCTCAGCCTCCCAAGTAGCTAGGACTATAGGTGCTTGCCACAACACCTGGCTATTTTTATGTTGCAGTTGTCATTGTTTAGCTGGCCCAGGCCAGCTTTGAACTCACCGGTCTCAGTGTATGTGGCCAGCACCCTAACTGCTGAGCTATAGGCACCAAGACATATTTTGAACTTCTTTTAACCGAAGAAAATATCGATTTAAATTGTCCAGAGCTGGTGATGAGAAAAATGGAATCTTACTTTAAAACATTGCAATCTCATGGTGAAACTAAAAATCATGAATTTTTTTTTCTTTTTCATCACTGCCAATAGCTGACTATAAAGAAAGCTTCAACACCATCAGCAACATTGAGGAGATCGCTTATAATGCTATTTCCTTCACCTGGGACATTAACGATGAAGCGAAGGTGGGTGATGGAGCCTTTCCATGTCTCCAGCTATTGGAGAGGTGGGAGGAAATTAAGGATTTGATAGCTGATTGCTTTGCGCAGGTTAGTGTGTTTTAATTCTTGGATGTTGTGAAACTATTCCTTCTCCCCTCCACATTTTCGTTGGAGCACCTCAGCAAGGGGCCACGTGCAGAATTAGGATGGGAGTGGGTTCTGCCGCACCTCACTGATGTGGAATCTGACTCCTCTACTCATTCACTTTGCTCTGTTTCCTCGTTTGAGAAGTGGAGTTAATAGCTGCTTCCTCTCCCAGCTCTAGGATGATACAAGGACCAGTGAAACCGTGCCTGTCACATTGCTGGGGTTTCTTTGAGAGGCTCTCAAACACAAGTTAACCACTGGCTGTACTCACCTTCCCACAGTCACCTTGTGGATGCAACTCAGGGCTAAGATTCTTCTGTCTTGGGCTGTTTTACAGTTGAAGACTTGCCTTCAATTCAGATGGGCATTTGGATAATTCTAATTGGAGGTTTAGTGCCCTTTAAGAAAAACTAAGCATGTTCTTAAGTCCTTTCTGTTGTCCCACATCATATTTCCCTATAATTCCTTTCTTCACTAAATTAATTTATTCCTTTCTTTGGATTGCTTTAAAAAATGGGAGCTCAAGAAACACAATAGAAAAGGGTTATTTTTTTGGATTGTTTTTAAAATAAGTTTGACTTTTAGCCTTTGTCAGAATATTAGGGACACTGTTCTCTCAAGGACCTAATACAGAGGGATGCTCAGCATTTTGTCCTTTATCAGCCTCTCCTTTTAATTTTTTCTTTTATTTATTCAACAAGAACTTTAGTAACATATGGAATAAGACCCTGTATTAGGTAGATGCTGAGTATTAGGATTTTATCTTGCACTGCCCAAGATTCCTTTTAAAAATCAGGTGACTTAGTTCTTAAGCTTGTACTGTAATTGCTTTGTTTTCTTGTTGTGGTCATTGTGCCCAAGGCAAAAGCGTGCCTTTCTGACTACAGGATGTAGTTGGGCCCATCAACCTATAAGGAATCTCAGGTGATTGTAACTGCATGAGAGTTTTCCTGCTGACCACTGTGATCATGTATATGTCAGCAGACTGCTTTGTCCAGCATTTGGGGCTTCTTTAAGCAGTGAATGCATTGCCGGATGCACTTGGGGGAAAGATAAGCTTTCCATCTTATGTAATTATCGTTACAGTTATTTTAAAATTAAATATCATAATAGGGGCTTCGCACCTGTAGCTCAGGCGGCTAGAGTGCTGGCCACATACACCAGAGCTGGCAGGTTTGAATCCAGCCCGGGCCTGCCAAACAACAATGACAACTACAAGCAAAAAATAGCAGGGTGTTGTGGTAGACGCCTGTAGTCCCAGCTACTTGGGAGGCTGAGGCAAGAGACTTGCTTAAGCCTAAGAGTTTGAAGTTGCTGTGAGCTGTGACACCATGGCACCCTAACCAGGGAAGCATCTTGAGACTCTGTCTCTAAAAAAAATAAATATCATAATAGGACTTAGTACACTGGTACTAAGAACAAGCAGAAAGAAGAGCTTGTCCTGTGCTCCTCTGATGCTTCTGTTCTTAAAGCAAAGTGGAGGACTGCTTCCCAGCTGCCACAGGGACTAACTGAGAAATGTGGAGTAGGAGGTGAGGAGTGGTTAGGCCTGAGTTCACGTTTCTCACTTGTCTGTGACCTTGGGTCGGTCCCTCAGTTCACTGGCTCAGCTCTTCCCTCTTGATTCCCCTAGAAAATTGAAAGGCTCTAGGGTCCAACTCTTTCCTTATTGGGGTGTTATCAGCATTAATAAGCACTTGTTAGAGGCTTGGAGATCTGAGCTGAAAGGCCCAGTATGTGGGCAGGGTGCTTGGTGTGGGTGATGTGTCACTGCAGGGCGGGACTAGGAAAGCTGAGGTGATGGTAGGGATAATGGCAGGTTTCACTCTGAAGGCCTGCAGCATATTTGCATTAGACAGAAATATTGTTGGAAGAGTGTCTTAAGTAGGCTTAATAGCATTGCTAATTGATGTAAGTAAATTCAGTTTCATTCTGTCTTCCAGACCCCCAGCACTGATGTGATTATAAGCCTCCACCTGCTACCAGAAGGGTGTTGGGCCCTTTCTTAATGAGTCTGCCACCTTTTGAAGCTGATATCAGGCATCAGCTTCAAGTGTGTGTTCCAATTAAGTATCTAGATTTTTCGCTTTCCCTGGGCAAGTTGATGTTTTCTGTTTTTATACTTAGAGTAATTAGTGCCTCAAGGCAGCTAGAGTGAACAAGTATACATGCAGAATCCTGTATAATTGGTTTCTTTTTATATAATTTTTTCTGAAAATATTTACTATCTTTGTTCACTTTCTATTCTCATTTGGGATATATTTGTTGATTCTTTAAAAATTTTTACATTTATAATTGGCACATGATAGTTGGAAATATTTGTGAGACATTTGTTGATACTTTTTTTTTTTAGGAGAGAGTCTCACTATATTGCCCTTGTCACAGCTCACAGCAACCTCAAACTTGTGGGTTTAAGTGATTCTCTTGCCTCAGCCTCCCAAGTAGCTGGGATACAGGTGCCCGCCACAACGCCCAGCTGTTTTTTTGTTGCAGTTGTCATTGTTGTTTAGCAGGCCTGGGCCGGGTTTGAACCCACCAGCCCCAGTGTATGTGGCCGGCACCCTAACTCCTGAGCTATGGGTGCCAAGCCACGTTATTGATCCTATTGATTCTTCCACTTCCTTTCCTCCACCATCATAGGGGCATATTGGAGCTGTGTGGCATTTCCTCCCTCCTCCCCTTTTTAATGTTATCTAATATGCCCTTTTGGCCATGCCAGGATGAGTAAAGCCAGAATTCTGGCCTAGAGTCAACGTGTGAATCTTACTAGTAGCTTCTGCTTCTCACTTTGGAGGTGACAATATTTTGAGGCTATATCAGGTTGAACCCCAAATGTCTTAAATTATGATGTACTTTGGGAAAAACACTGGCCACATGTATACTCTGTTCATCAGTGTAAAAATATTCCTGCCATTATCATGGAAACTTCAAGAAGCTGTGCACCCTGGCCAGGTGTGATGGCTTATACCTGTAATCCCAGCACTCTGAGAGTCCAAGGTGTGAGGATCACTTGAGCTCATGAGTTTGAGACCAGCCTGGGCACCATAGTAAGACCCTGTCAGTACAAAATAAAAATTAGCCAGCCATGGTGGTGACACCTAGTCTCAGCTACGCGGGAGGCGGAGGCGGGAGAATCTTTTGAGCCTAAGAGCTTGAGGTTGTTGTGAGCTATGATTTTGCTGTTGAACTCTAGACTAGGAGATAGAGTGAGACCCTTGTCTCAATTAAAAAATAAATAAATAAATGAATAAATAAATTTAATTTCCAAAGTGGTGGGGAAAAAGGATGTTGCTGTGAAGAGCAGAAATATCTTAGAAACTGTACTCAGGGACCACTGATGTGTCTACTATGTAGACCTATTTCATTTCTTTTATCACCTTCGTACAGAATTAGAATCACACACCTACAGAATGTGGGTAGTCAGGTGTCTTTAAAGAGTCAGAAAGTCTCTGGACAGGTTAAAGTGCATTAGCCATTGATGTTTTCTTGTGAAGAATAACTTAATCAGGTTTCTTTCTCCTGATGTCCAGCTGAGGTCAGCTGCTTGAGGTAATCCTGGCAGAGAGAAGAGCAATTGTCTTTGAAACACTGAAAAATGGTGCTCTGCTAAGGTCCTGAGGTTTAGAATGTGTAGGGCAAGTCATGAAGACTGGTCACCTGGAAGAGAAGAGACTGGAAGATGAGGGGCAGGCAGCAAGGTGGCAGGAAGACAGACACACACTCAGCCACATCAGGATTTTCTCTGGAGCCAGCCATGCATCTTTGTAGAATCCAGACATTTTTCCAACAAATATCTGAGTGCCACTGGGTACAAAGCACAGTGCTGGGTGCAGGCTGCTAGCACTAGTGGGCTAAACTGGCTTTTGTGGGTCTGAGATCCTAAGTATGACATCATGATTTCTAGGGAAAAATGTGTTTATAACACTTGGCACATATATTCTGGGGACACAAATGATTTATAAAGTGGGGCTCTCAGTCCTTCAAGTTTTAATGTTTTCTAAAGCAAATGAGTCATTCCGACCAGGCTGCTCCTCTTGGCCTAGAGTTTTATTTCTTGCTTGGGTTGTAAACCTTAAGAGTTTACAACAACATTGAGATTTAGTTAGTGATATGAAGTAAGGACCTCTCAAAGCCTGAAGATCTAAAATAAATAGAAGAATAAGAAGTTGGAGAGAGAGAGAATGAACTGTTTTGAGTGCCTGTTCATGCTGGTGCCGTGCTCAGTGTCATCCCAGGTTCACGTCCATCAAGGCAGTGCTGCTGCTCAGCATCCACAGGGCAGCACTCAGCCCTCCGTGATTGTGTTTGCTGCTTGGTCTTCAGGACTTGGCCTTTGGAAGAAGTAGGACTGTAGACCTTGAAATGGACAGCAAGTATCAGAATTCTTACTAACAGAGCAACATAATGGACTCACTAATACTAATTCTTTTAGTAGGAGAGCACTTTCTCTAGTAAGAAATGACTTACATAGCTTGTTGAATGAGTAACGTTTAAGTATAGATGGTAGAAGTTATAAATCAAAAAGCAGCTGCATTAGAATCCATTGATAGTTGGGCCAGCCAACTTTAGGGAAACCTGAATTAATAGGTTTTTTCCTAGCAGTGACATCTGAACCCTTACGCTGTAAGGTATGATAAGATTACATTCAACTGCTGTTCACACATTTTATTTTAAAAACATATATGTGTGTGTATATATATATATATATATATATATATATTTTTTTTTTTTTAAGACAGAGCCTCAAGCTGTGACCCTGGGTAGAGTGCTGTGTCATCACAGCTCACAGCAACCTCCAACTCCTAGGCTCAAGCCATTCTCTTGCCTCTGCCTCACAAGTAGCTGGGACTACAGGCACCTGCCACAATGCCTGACTATTATTTGGTTGCAGCCGTCATTGTTGTTTGGCAGGCCCAGGCTGGATTCAAACCCGCCAGCTCAGGTGTATGTGGCTCACACCTTAGCCACTTGAGCCACAGATGCCAAGCCTCATTTAAAAAATATTAACAGCAAAGAATTTCCTCTTATCAGATATGTGCCGGCTCCCACTGGAGTGTGTAATGGCAGAGCAGTCCTTAGACCTGGAGTCTGAGTTTGCTTTACTGAGTTGTCTGATCTGTGGCTTAAAATGCCCTGGAGATGAGGGCATTTCTCCTGTAGTGTGTTTTGGGAGCAGTGTTTCTTTTCCTAAGTCACACCCTCAGAGGGAAGCTCTTCATCCCCTGCTGTGATCATGTGGCTCTCAGGCAGACGAAGCTGAGATCTCTTTCTTGGTGGCATGAGCTGATCTCTGGCTGTGACAGAGCCGGTTTCTACACACTTGTCTCTTTCTGGTTCTGACTCTGTCTGACAGTTTCTTCCCTTCAGTGTGGTGCCGTGGCCTATGGAGAAAGGGCAGGAGTGGTTAGCTATAGGACAGAATCAGACCATCCTGCTCCCTGAAGGAAGAAAACCTAGGCAAATAAGACGACTTTGTGCTTTGACTTTTCATTACAATCTATCAGCTATAGGAAGGAACTCCGAGGCTTTCCCCCAGAGCCAAAAGGTTTATGTTATGGAAAGGCTCAAGTTACAGGGAAGGAAGATTAAATAGAATTTGGAGCCTGCTGGTGTAGCAAGGAGCTTTACAGTGGGCAAGCCTGTGTTGGATGGAGCTTTGGTATCTTTCCCTTTTGTCTCCTTGTCTCAGCAAAAGCATGTGGAGTTCCTTGTGGGGATTATCAGTTCATTCTGTAAGAGAGGGGTGTAGCCATTCTAGCAACTTGAACTTAAGACTTTATGTGTGATTGGGGGATGCAGGTTTATGAGTTTAATAACAGTTTGTTGTTTTGTCTAAGCATAATATTTGGACTTCATTGTGAGAGTAATTTTTAATTTGTTTGGATTGAATGTATTGCTTGCATTTACAGAGATTCCATTCTAGTGAAGCATCAATCAAGTGTGCCATTAAAGTAAGGTGTTGCCATGCTTGGTTCCATTATGCAGGGGCAGGTTTGGTTTGTTTCACAACTTTAAATTTTCAGTGTGACTGGGAGGGAGGAGGGAAGTGAGTCAAGTATCTTACTTGCAATTGCAATTAAATGAAGGCCAGAGATTTAAAATTAAGTGTATACTCCTGGCCCAAATAGAAAAGGACATCAGGAAGCACTGTTACTTTTAAAACAAAGGTTAAGAGTCTCTTTGAGTCTCAGCAGATCACAAAGCTGGCTCAGCTGGACTAGTTAATCCAGGTGTTTCTGTCTTTAGACCCTATGGAATACTCAAGGTGGTATTCAGATACTCAATTTGGTGGTTCCAAACTGAGATTCATTGGACTCTGGAGGTTTTCTCTGATGCCATGTGAAAATACACATTTATTTAAAAAAAAAAAAAAGAAAATACACATTTATTAAAAAAGCAAATTAAATATTTTTGTACCAGAAAGCCACATTCCTTTGTAAGGAATGAATAGTTTTTCAAGCTGTAGTTTGATCAATGTTGGAGATAACAAGAAAATGTTGGTGGGTGGTGCCCGTAGCTCAGTGGCTTGGGTGTCAGTTACATACACCAAGGCTGGGGGGTTCAAACCTGGCCACTGCAACAACAAAAAATAGCAGGGCATTGTGGCAGTCGCCTGTAGCCTCAGCTACTCAGGAGGCTGAGGCAAGAGAATTGCTTGAGCCCAAGAGTTTGAGGTTGCTGTAGCTGTAACGTCACGGCACTCTACTGAGGGTGACAAAGTGAAACTCTGTCGTCCCTCCCCCCCAAAAAAGAAAACCTTTGTGATTGGAAATTTGTGGAAAATGCTTTTAATTAGACGATATGAAATAAATTCTCGCTTTGAAGAAGCTGTTGGGGTGAGGAGGATTTCTCCTTTCTTCTTTTCTTTTTCTTCTTCCTTTTTTTTTTTTTTTTAAGCTAAAGCTGGGAAGCATTTCAAGGAGTGTACTCTGGAGTGTCTGTGCAAATGTAAAATAAAATACATTGAACCATGTGGAACTTCAGGAGGGCAGGTAACAATAGCGCCCTTTATCCTGGCACACACCCCAGGGCAGCTCCAGGCGTGAGCTGTCTCCATTGGCCAGGAGCATTTGGCCCCTGAAGAAAGCTTTTGTGTGGTAGTGAAACTCGCCTCTTGTGAAACGGGTTTCAAGCACCCATGACTGCGTAGCCTCCGTCTGTGCTATCACTTGAATTCTTTCTTTCTTTCTTTTTTTTTGGTCAAATTTTCCCCTTCCTCCACCCTGCCACTGTCAAGAAACAATGAGCTCCTCTAGAGAATGTTATTCTTTGATAGCTTGTCACTTTAACCCTCCTTCTCTTAGGTCCTTCCTGGAAATTCCATCTGTGATGGCTTTCTGAATGTGTCATTTCTACCAGTTTTGTTGCTTAGAGACAAGCAGAGAGCCTCTGCCCCAACGTTAGTGGTGCATCAAGTAAGGCCAGCAGGAGGTTGAGGCAGCGAGGGCCTTAGGGCTCAGGTCTCCTTTGTAGCAGCTCTCAGTTCTGGAGTAAATACAGTGAACTCAATACGCTCATTCAGGGGCTTCTCTTTCGCCTTCCCTTGTGAGTGGAAGGTGCCTTAGAATGAGAACTTTTGATTGGCTGTCAGCTGCCTGCCAGGTCTCCCGTTTCTGCCCCCGAGGCTGCCTGTCCTGTTCTGTCCCTGGTGATGATGGAATGTGCTCTGTGTTTGCCTTGTGTCACACCTGCATCCAGTCTGCATATTTCAGAGTAAACATTCTACTTATTTGGGACAACAGGTGCCAAATCACTGTATCTGCCAAGCGTCCTTCGGTTCACCAGGACCTGCTTATAGGATCTGAGGAGGGAAGAGGAGCATGCGGGTACTTCCAGGGTGGCCTTTTCTCTGTCTCCCTCTTTATCTCTGTGACTTTTCCCCTGGCTCCTGCACTCTGCAGAAACCAAGACCATGTGTGGGCGGTGTGGGAAGGTGGCGGTGTGGCAACAGCCAGGCTGCTGACTCGTCTCTGTTTTTCTTCAGGGGAACGCCCCACATCCATGTGGGAAGATTTCGAGTGAGTGCTTCTCTCTTCCCACATCTCTGCCCCCCCATCTCCTCCTGCCAGTACTTTTCCCAGGATGGTCATTGATAGTCTGAGACCTAACACTAACGTTGGTTGTCATTTGATGTCTTCTCATTTGTGGCTAGCTTTCTATGGTGGGATATTTCTGTCACCTCCTGTCATCAGGGTAGCAAGGAAGTTGGGATCTCCAGGTTTCTTTGACAAGCCAGCAGTGGAACTGGATTTTGCTTCTGAGTTTATGACTCAGTCTCTGGTACCTTCTTGGGCTTCATGAATTGATTAAGCTGCACGCATGACTCAGACAGAATTAAGCTAACCAGTGTCAATGCGTATGTTTGCTTTGGATGGGGGAAGGAATATTGATCGTGATTAAGTGTCTGCTGTATAACATTCAGTAAATGTTTCTGGCTAATTAGACTTTTGCCACGAGTTAGATCTTCATTTCTCAGTTTAAACTGTTTCCCATACCATTGGCTCCAGTTGAAATGTGTAATTTCGTGTATTAGACAAGTGGTGATTTTGTTCACTTTTTTAGTGCTATTAGGCTTAGGGTCAATATAACCGCATTAAGAACTTCACAGTTTGGGGGCAGCGCCTGTGGCTCAGTGAGTAGGGCGCCAACCCCATATACCAAGGGTGGCAGGTTTGAACCCAGCCCCTGCCAAAACTGCAACAAAAAAATGGCCGGGTGTTGTGGCAGATACCTGTAGTCCCAGTTACTCAGGAGGCTGAGACAAGAGAATTGCCTAAGCCCAAGAACTGGAGGTTGCTGTGAGCTCTGACCCCATAGCACTCTACTGAGGGCGACAAAGTGAGATTCTGTCTCTAAAAACAAACAAACAAAATTAAAAACTTCACTGTTGGGCAGTGCCTGTGGCTCAGTGAGTAGGGTGCCAGCCCCATATACTGAGGGTGGCAGGTTCCAACCCGACCCCGGCTAAACTGCAACAAAAATTAGCTGGGAGCTGGGTGTTGTGGCAGACGTTTGAGTCCCAGCTACTTGGGAGGCTGAGGCAAGAGAATTGTCTAATCCCAAGAGCTAGGGATGACTGTGGGCTGTGATGCCACAGCACTCTACCCAGGGCGATAAAATGAGACTCTGGCTCTAAAAAAAAAAGAACCTCACAGTTTAATTTTGTTTGTTGGGAGATATTTACAAACTGTCTTACAGCAATCTTTTTGATTGATTTGGAGGAGAATTTAAGTTTTTTTCTAAGATTTCTACATTCAATTCAGCAGATAAGTTACATCCTACAAACAATATTATGGATATTATATCTGTATTTGGCTAAGTTGAATTTAAATACTAGAATGAGTTAAAATGATAAAGGCTCCCAGGGGTAGCTGGGACTATGTCTGAGATGGCTGCAGCTATCGCTGATGGAGCCACTCTATCAACTAAGTTTTGTGATTTATGTAACATCAAGTGGGAAGTTTGGCACAGACTAGCTATTTGGTTTGAAATATAGGGACCTTTAATTTCATGCCTCACACTCCCAAAACAACCTGCTCAGAGCCATTTGCAGGTCACCTTTTTCCTAAGTGTCTTTATATCACCAAACACTCCTTCTGCAGGTGCTTCTCCAGCTTCTTACCTGTCATTGTAGGGAGGTGGTCTCCAGAAAAGGGTCTTGATGGTGGGGTCAGGAGGTGCATGGGTCCTGAGGCTTGGTACCTGTTTACTGTGTGTGTTTTACCATCTGTGTCTTCAGAACCTGAGCCTCACCACAGCTTTACACTGTCTGTCTTGAGTTAAAAGCTTTGATAGCCAGAGACCATGGACTATACAAGATAATCTCAAGAAAGGCGAATGTTTGGCTCGGTGCCTGGCTCAAGTGGCTAAGGTACTAGCCACATACACCTGAGCTGGCGGTTCAAATCCAGCCCAGGCCCGCCAAAAAACAATGATGGCTGCAACAAAAAATAGCCGGCATTGTGGCTGGCGTCTGTAGTCCCAGCTACTTGGGAGGCGGAGGCAGGAGAATTGCTTGAGTCCAGGAGTTGGAGGTTGCTGTGAGCTGTGATGCCACAGCATTCTACCCAGGGCAACAGCTTGAGGTTCTGTCTCAAAAAACAAAAGAAGAAAGGTGAATGTTTGGCTGGCCATGGTGACTCACACATGTAATCCCAGCATCCTGGGAGACCAGGGTGGGTAGATTGCTTGAGCTTAGGCGTTCGAGACCAGCCTGAGCCAGAGTGAGACCTTGTCTCTTAAAAATAGCCAGGCGTTGTGGCGGATGCCTGTAGTCCCAGCTTCTTGGGAGGCTGAGGCAAGAGAATTACTTGAACCCAAGAATTTGAGATTGCTGTGACACCATGGCACTCTACCCAGGGTGGCAAAGTGAGACTTTGTCTCAAAAAAAAAAAAGATGAATGTTTTTAGGGTAAACAGCAGAAATGTGTGCATTTTTGGAATGTAAAACTTCTTTCACTTGCCAGCTTTCGAAGCATCTTTCATAGTTAAGATTTTTGATTTTCCTTTTTCTTTTCTTCTTTGTGGCAATTCTTGTCTTGTTATATTTATCAGGCAGTTTGAACTCATTTGAAACTTTTTTTTTTTTAGAGACAGAGTCTCACTTTGTTGCCCTCGGTAGAGTACTATGGCATTACAGCTTGGGCTTAGGCGATTCTCTTGCTTCAGCCTCCTGAGTAGCTGGGACTACAGGTGCCCGCCACAACACCTGGCTATCTTTTTGTTGCAGTTTGGCCAGGGCCAGGTTTGAACCCGCCACCCTCTGTATATGGGGCTGGCGCCCTACTCACTGAGCCACAGGCGCCACCCCTCGTTGGAGACTTTTTACCTGGGCATTATAACGCACAAATGGGATGAATAATACTGACACAGAGTGCTCTGTAACAGCTCTGTAGGCTGTTAATGCCCCCAAAATCTGCTGTTTTCCTTTGAAGGTTTTTTTCCTCTGCCTCTTATTATTGATCATTTCTAACATCCTTCCAGGAAATTCTAGATCTGCTACTATGTAGAAGACTGGCTGGAGGAGTCATGCTATAAAGAGTTAGCTTCCCTAACTGTCCAGCGGTAACCAGTAAGGTATTCCTTGTACTTCCCCATGTAAGCATGAGGAGGGAATGAGAGCACCAAGCCTGCCCTCGGAGCAGATTATACTCTATGTAAGGACACATGTCAAAAATGAGGTTAAAAGAATGTGATTTCCAAGGAAACAGTGCTTTCCACTAGGGAATCACAAAAGGCTTTATTGGAACTGCAGAATGTTTTTGTCAAGGATGTTTTGGCTCTTTTTTCCTTTTCCTTATTTTTCCCTCTGTTGTGTAGCAGTTGTGAATTTAAGAGGAAAAGAGGCAGTTGAATCAGGTAGTCAAAATGCCTCTTCTGTCTACCTGCTTGTGTCTTACAATGCCCAGGTAAAAAGTTTCAAATGAATTCAAACTGCCTGATAAATATGACAAGACAAAAATTGTCACAAACAAGAAAAGAAAAAGGAAAAGCAAAAATCTTGACGATGGAAGTGTGGGAAGAAATATTTGCAGATCTGACTTCGCTACACCAGGTCTCACGAGTCCTGGGAAAGAGTTATGGAATCTGTTGCATCTGTAATGCAGCAGGAAACTGCATGAAGGGATAGCCTGTATTTAATTATTGAATAAAAAATGTGTAGGTGCCTGTAGCTTTTGTAACGAGAGATGGTCACTGTAGGTAGCAGTGGGAAACGTCATGCCTCACCTTGCATGTCTCAGGTGCCTCTAAACACCATAATCTTTTCCAAAGTAGTTTAGAGGGTATAAATAGCCAGTTTATTTATTCAGCAAATATTTATTTAATGTCCAGTATGTGTGAAAAACTGCTTGGTATTTTACATTCTGCCCAGATGACCTAGGTGTTCAAGTCAACTTAGAGGAAAGGTATGTACACAAATAACTTGTGAACTTAGGCAGTTAAGTTCATAAGCCTTGGTATCCTCAGTTATCAAATGGGTATTCAGAATATTCAGTCTCATGGGTAGGTTTGGGGGTGGCGGGGGTTATCAAAGAGTATGTGAGAATGGAAAAATGCAGCATAAATAGCCTCCTAGTGCATAGCTTTGTTTGGCTCGAGTTCAAGGGTTTAGGAGTCTTTCATTCAGGAGACATGTATTTCTTACTGGCCAGGCACTGGCAGGATGCTCTGGAACACAAGGATGAGTAATACTTGACCCAGTTCTCACAAAACTCAGAATTTTAGTGGGAGGATTGCTACTCTGGTAGATAAGGCGATGCAAGTCAACACAAAGGAATGAAACCTCATTTGACACAGGACGGTCAGTGAAGGTTCCTTGGGTGACTCCTATGTTGAGTCCTAGAGGAGAGGAAGAACCAGCCCAGCATTCAGAGCGAAAATGAGCCTGCCAGTCCAGGAACGTGCGAATGCACAGCTTAGGGTCTGAGGCAGGCAGCAAGGTGTGGGGTGGGTGGGCAGGCAGGTGTGAGGGACCCTCGCAGAGACCATCCTGGGCCCTAGGAAGGAGCTTTTCTCTTGTCTTTGGGGTCTGTAGATCAGTATCTTGGGGTTGGAGGTTCTTTGAGGATTTTTAATATTATTTTCAATTAATTGACAAGATTTTTAAAAATTAGAAGCATATTCCAGATGCCACCAAAGTCAAATTACTGCCAAGAGACCTCAGTACTGTTTTTGTGCTTAAATATGGGATTTAAGCCAGATAAAGGGCAAATGAGATGTTGGGGTGCTATGTGATCATTTTATGGTCATTTGAGTCAAATAATATTTCTTAAACTTGGATATAGATATATTTTTAGGGGTCAAGCAATTTTTTGCCTTTTAAAGAGGATATATACATATACATTGTTCACTTTGAGAGGTACTGTGGTATGTAGCAGGAAATATGGTTAGAGGCGGGGCATGCTGGCTGACGCCTGTACTTCTAGTCCTTGGGGGGCCAAGGAAGAGGATCACTTGACACCCAGAGTTCAAGACCAGCCTGGGCAACCTAGCAGGACTCTGTCTCTACAAAAAATAGAAAAATTAGCCAGGCATGGAAGCACCAACCAGTGGAAAAGCTATCTCTCAGCTATCTCTCAGCAGCCACACAGGGCGGGGGAACAAAGGGAGGGGTCTGAATGGGAGGGAGCCAGCACTCTGGTGGTCCTGTGCCCTTCTCCTGAAGCCAGCCCATCCAGAATGTCCAGGCTCTGGGATCACACAGGTCCCCAGGGACAAGCCAGCTCCTTGTGGCTCCCAAAGTCTGGGCTGGAGCTGAGAGATGTCTGTGTGGGAAAGAAGAGATGAAAATTCAGGGACTGAAGCCCCCGGGGAGGGCAAAGGTGCACAGGGGGGAGAAGCAGTAGGGCACCTGAAGGGTCTGCAGTGTCGGCAAGTGACCCCAGGGACACTGGCAGCCTGGTGCTTTGTCCTCAAGAAGCTCCCTGGTGGCAGCAGCTTTGGGATTTGTGAAGAGGGAAGAGCGGGAGGGACTAAACCACTCCACCTACCCTTCTCCCTGCACTCCAGGCCTCTCGGGCTGACCTCTGCCTACACCCTGCCTCCTTCATGTTCTGCTCCGCACCTTCTTGTGGGATCACTATAGGTTAGTTCTGTCATGTTGTTTTCCTGTCGCCACAGCTGCCACTTCAAGCCATAGGACTTTGGAATCAGTTCTCTGCCTGAGTCCTTAATGGTCTCACTGAGCACCTTTTCTCAGTTATTAACCTGAGGTTGTTAAGCTCAGTAGGATCATAAATCTTTCTGAGAGGGGTAAGACTCAAAAACGATGCTAGGTCCAGGCTCCTCCTCCTCCTCCTGTCTAGCAACAGAAAGGTGGCCCCACTGTATAGATGAGGCCGGGAGAGGTTAAGCAAGTTGGTCAAAGTCGCCCAGCTAGTCAGGGCGCAGGAGGCACCGGCTTCTGCCTCCAAGGTAGCCCTCCCCCTCCATACCAGTCTCAGAGAGCAGGGACCAGTACTTCTGCAATCTCTAACCCTTTTAGTTAGTTGACAGGATTTTCTGGTTTTTTGCTTACATCGTCTTGCCCCCTCCAGCTGTCACCGTACTCCGCTGACTTCCTGCTTTGGACGATGAGGGTTTAACTCTCCCCATCATGTAGCTCCTGACTGAACTTCCTAAAATTTTTGTAAGTTTTGACTGATAAATTCCAAGTGCTTTCTTAGTACTTCGTTTTCGGTGAACTAGGAGGGTGCAAAATATTTCTGTAATTTCTCCCTACAAATTAAGTCCCCTGGCTAAAGTTCACATATCCAACTGCTCTCTTCAGAGTAGGCAGCAGGGAGGCTTCACCAGAATTGTGCCTTGGTTGGTGGTGTTAACAATAAAACCCAGAATACTAGGTGAGTTGGGGTTTATACAACTCATTCTCAAGTGGCTTAGTTAGCTTTCCCTGCTGGGAGGTGAACCTCTCATCTCTGCTGCTTCCTTTTGTCTTTCTCCTTTTTTTATCTCCTCTGAGGATTAACGTTGGAGAAGCAGCCGGTGGTGGTGGTGTGGCCGGTGTTGTGCGGCTGCACCAGGGCTTCTTGGAAGAATCATTAGGTATTAGTTCAAGATCTGTTTTCTTGTTGCCTGTGAGCATTTAGAATGAAAAATCCATACAAGTTAATCCTTTGATAATGGAAATCACTTTATTTTTTCATTAAAAAAAAAAACAAAAACAACTTACGTCTTTTGAAACACACTTAAGTATGTGAATTCTCGGCCAAGAATGAGGAACTGTCCTTAGAAAAATGGGCTGGACATTTACAGAGGAATCTTGCCGAGCATCTTCAGCCTGCCCAACAGTTTGTTTTTGTGGTTAGTTTTTTTCCTTTCTAATAATTTGGGTGGGAACATTAGTTGCTCATCTTTTGAGGTTACTGTTGGGATTATTTGAATACACTTAAACTTTTTCTCAAAGTATGTGGCAAGGAAGTATGAAAACAGAAAAAATCATCTTTTGAGTTCTTTAAAGTTCCACTTCAAGAGCCTTATATCATTCTAGAGAAGGAAGATTGTCCAGCCTCCTCTCGGACTTCTGAAACAGGGCGTTGCAAGTGTGTACATTTGTGTGTGTGTGTTACAGAGGAGGAGTCAGGTGGGTGCTCATCCATTTTACTTTCTAGGACATACTGGAGTTTTCCTGTAATCACATTAATAGAGAATATTTGTATGGTGAGAGTGGTTTGAGCACTTGTTTTATCCAAATTTGAGTGACTTGGCCTATTGTCTTGCTCATTCAGGGCTGCCCCTTAGGTAGAACTGCTCTCAAGTGTTAAAACTGTGGGCTCGGTGCCTGTAGCACAGTGGTTACGGCGTTGGCTACATACACCAAGGCTGGCAGGTTTAAACCCAGCCCTGGCCAGCTAAACAACAATGACAGCTGCAACCAAAAAATAGCTGGGCATTGTGGTGGGCATGTGTAGTCCCAGCTACTTGGGAGGCTGAGGCAAGACGATTGCTTAAGCCCAAGCAGCACTCCACCCAGGGTGACAGCTTGAGACTGTCTCAAAGGAAAAAAAAAAAAATAGAACTGTGAGGAACAAAACATGTCTTCCTGTGGCTTCCACAGGCCCCTCGGAGAGTTTGGGCTTGTGCTTCTGTACTTGCCTCCTTGCCTACCTGGATGCTGTGGCTGCAGAGGGCCTCCTGCCTAGAGTGGGGAGGACTCCTGGGAGCTAAGTTCCTCCCTCAGAGCTCGCCCCAGTCCCCTCAGTGAGGGTAGTTTTTCTGACGGGGGCACGTGGCTCCCTGGTGAATGATGGGTTAGTGAGAAGTACACACTGGAGAGCTTGCCAGGAAGTTCCTTACATGGAAAGTGGAAATATTAAATTACAAGCAGGGAGATCTCCCTCTTCCCTTTATACCACATTGTGATGATGTAAGGATAAGTCAATGTCCAAGCAACTGAGAGAATAGTTAGATGGTTGGTCAGCAAACTACAGCTCTCGGGCCCAAGCCTGAGTTTGAAACCCCACTATACCCACTTGTTTACTCATTGCACATCTTTTACACTATTCTTGCACAGTTGAGAAGTCACACGTGGCCTACACCTGCTAAAATATTTACTGTTGAAAAATAGTCAACCCCAGCTTGGTGCCTGTAGCTCACTGTGGCGCCAGCCACATACACCAGAGTTGGGTTCGAATCTAGCCCAGGCCTGCCAAACAATGACAACTACAACCAAAAAATAGCCGGGCATTGTGGCGGGCACCTGTGAGTTTAGCAGTCCACCTGCCTTGGCCTCCTAGAGTGCAAGGATTAAAGGCATGAGCTACCTTAAGCCCAAGAGTTTGAGGTTGTGTGAGTTTAGGCAATCCACCTGCCTTGGCCTCCTAGAGTGCTAGGATTAAAGGCATGAACTACCTCACCCAACAGTTAATATGAGCGAGCTGTGATCTGTGACGCTACAGCAGTCTACAGAGGGTGACATAGTAGGACTCTGTCTGAAAAAAAAAAAAAGAAAAAGAAAAATAGTCAACTCCTGGTTTAGATAAGTATATGAAAAGATCTTTTATTTATTTGCATTTTACTTATTTTTTAGCCATATTTATTTGCTACTCTGTGTGCATTGTCTTTTTTTTTTTTTTTTTTTTCCATTAAAAATGTGTGTTAGGCGGTGGTGCCTGTAGCTCAGTAGGTAGGGCTCTGACCACATATACCGAGGCGGGTGGGTTTGAACCCGGCCTGGGCCTGCTAAAACAACAATGACAACTGCAACAACAAAAACAAAAGTAGCCGGGTCTTATGGGGGGGGTGCCTGTAGTCCCAGCTACTTGGGAGGCTGACGCAAGAGAATTGCTTAAGCCCAAGAGTTTGAGGTTGCTGTAAGCTGTGACGCCACTGCACTCTACCGAGGGTGACTTAGTGAGACTCTATCTTGAAAAAAAAAATGCGTATTAAGCATATGCTACATATCAGGCACCAGAAATAAAGAGATTCATATGGTGTTTCCTCATGGAAGTTACAGTTTACTGAGGAAGACATCATATATCATACGTCTACTATAGTTAAGGGTTGCAATTTTAACCCTGTACTGAACACATGAATTCATCCACAAATGTAAATTTCATGAAAATCAAACATAACATGAATAATAAAACTAAGCAATAGAGTTTGTAATAGTCTTTAATAGGTTTAATAGGTTTGTAATAGTCTTTTTTTTTCTGGTTAACATCTTATGAATTGTGAGTACTTGAATATTTGCCTGACCTTGGTGAATAGTGAGGTTGAAGAAAATGCTTTAATCTGTATCTGCTCATTAAATGAATATTCTTATTTGATAGGGATGTTGCGCCTCTGTAAAAAAATATTTTTAGAGCTGGGTGAGGTAGCTCATGCCTTTACTCTTAGCACTCTAGGAGGCCAAGGCAGGTAGATTGCCTAAACTCACAGCCTGAGACCAGCCTGAGCCAGAGCGAGACCCCATCTCTAAAAACAGCCAGGCATTGGGGTGGGCACCTGTAGTCCCAGCTACTCAGGAGGCGGAGGCAAGAGAATCTCTTGAGCCCAAGAGTTTGAGGTTGCTGTGAGCTGTGATGCAACTGAACTCTACTGAGGGCGACATAGTGAGACTCTGTCTCAAAAAAAAAAAAAAAAATGTTTTAACTTAAAAAATCCTGATGGGGGCGGTGCCTGTGGCTCAAGGAGTAGGGCGCTGGCCCCATATGCCAGGGGTGGCGGGTTCAAACCCAGCCCATGCCAAAAAAACTGCCAAAAAAAAAAAAAAAATCCTGATGGGAGGCCGGGTGTGGTGGCTTAAGCCTGTAATCCTAGGATTGCTTAACCTCAGGAGTTTGACACCAGAACGAGCAGGAGTGAGACCCCGTCTCTACCTAAAGTAGAAAAATTACCCAGCCATTGTGGTAGGCACCTATAATCTTATAGCGGGGAGCTGAGACAGAAGGATTACTTGAGCCCTGGAGTTTGAGGTTGCCATGAGGTAGGCTGATGCCACGGCAGTCTAGTTTGGGCAACAGAGTGACACTGTCTCAAAAAAAAAAAAAAAAAAAAATCCTGATGGGAAACATAAATACAGGTTGGAATATCTGAACTCTATAAAGAAAAGAAACCATTTATTAGGACTTGTTTCAATAATCTCAGAGTTTTGAATCCAAAGGAGACCTTTTATGGATCAAAGTGTGTAAGTATATAGATTAGTGACTTTATAGCAGTGGTGAGTTTTTTTTTTAATTTATTTTTAATTTTTTGTAGATAGAGTCTGTCCACTCTGGCTAGAGTGCCACGGTAGCTGTCATACCTCACAGCTACCTCAAACTCTTGAGCTCAAGCACTGCTCTTGCCTCAGCCTCCCGAATAGCTGGGACTACAGGTGCCCACCACAGTGCACGGTTAGCTTGTCCCCTGGGGTTGTCCTGTTGTCCCCTTTCCTTGGATTCTGCTGGAAGAACCCTGTTGAGCTCTGTTCCCCTTCTCTTGGGGTCTCTAACCCACTGTCACTGTTCTTCCTCTTCCTTTGTCACTATTTATTGGTATATTTGTGTATTTATCTAGGCCAGGAGGCTTTTTTTTTTTTTTTTTTTTTTTTGATACAGTTTCTCACTATGTCACCTGCTTATTTTTGCTTTGAATAGAAACTTGATACTGGGACACAAGGGGAGGTAAGCTTTTGGGTTGGATTACCTTGAAATCCTCTTGTTAAGGGAATATCACTTTGGCTCAGGCTTCCTGGAATTGTTAAAGGTAAAGTCTCACTTTCCCAGGCAGCTGTTTTTGAGTTGGAAATTGAACCACGTGGCTTAGAATGACAGAAAAATTTATATTTTCTATTTGGTTGTAAAAAGGAAAATAGGGTGCAGCCCAGCACCTGTAGCTGAGTGGCAAGGGCTCCATTCACATATACCAGAGCTGGCGGATTCAAATCCAGCCCAGCCTGCCAAACAACAACAACAACTGCAACAACAAAAACAAAAGTAGCCGGGTCTTATGGGGGGTGTGCCTGTAGTCCCAGCTACTTGGGAGGCTGACGCAAGAGAATTGCTTAAGCCCAAGAGTTTGAGGTTGCTGTGAGCTGTGACACCATGGCACTCTACCCAGGGTGACAACTTGAGACTCTGTCTCAAAAAAAAAGAAAAGAAAGAAAGAAAAATAAAAATAGTGTGGTTACTTTATATGCTCAGTTGTTTGCATGAACTGCTTTCTTCTCTTTTTTAACCTAAGTGTGTTCCATAGACGGTCTCCTTACCTCTGATTTGTGGATTTATGGATTGTATATGAGTTTTTTTAAATATGTAAGAAAATATATAAAGTCAGGGTACAGATTTTCTGTAATGCTATTAAACTTCACATGTGCCAAGGTTTGCCTATATATCTAGATCTACATCTAATTTTTTGTTTGTTTTGAGGAATGTGAGCCAAAGTTTTATTTGTTCATTTCTTGCATTTGAAGTACTCTTCAGTGACTTCCTTGGCCTGAGATTCTTGGCTATATGATTACATGCAATTTCTTATTAACATTTAGAAATTCATTAAATCCTTAATACTAGTCATAGGGAAGCTTTAATAATTAACCACGTCTTTAAAAAATGATTCCCATAGGCTCAGTTCCTATGGGAATCATAGGAGCACAGCGGCTATGGCACCAGCCACATACACCAAGGTTGGCGGGTTCGAACCTGAGCTGGGCCAGTTAAACAACAATGACAACTGTAACAAAAAAACAGCTAGGCTTTGTGGCAGACACCTATAATCCCAGCTATTTGGGAGGTTGAGGCAAGAGAATCACATAAGCCCAAGGGTTTGAGGTTGCTGTGAGCTGTGATGCCACGGCTACCAAGGGCAACAAAGTGAGACTCTGTCACCAAAAAAAAAAAAAAGAAAGAAAAAAAATTCCCACAATTAGAATTTGTTGTACCCATTTTCAGGAATCTTAACTTTAATGTCCTTCAGCCTCCTAACATGGCTTTACTATTGCCAGCTTTTAAAAACTTTTTGCAAAAACACTTTCACCTAATCACATTGATTGGCTGGCTTTAGATCTAGGAACACTTATCTTTTAAATTAAAGCAATTTGCTTATTGACTGAAAATAAGTTAAATGGAAAGAAAAGTCATAGCTGGCAGAATAAGACACTGCACTCAGTTGTGAAAGGGACATAGCATAGAATGCAGATCTAGTCTAGTCAGGGAGAGAAATCTGTGACATTAAGGTGACATCTCTGGTAGTGAGTAGAAGCCAAGGTGAGTCCAGGGGAGAAGCTGCTGGGAAAGAGGCAGCAGGGTAGAAAGGGAAGAGGCTACCCAGTTCACTCGCTTTCTACCTTGGGACAACTTTAAACATCTTTCTGGGCTTCATCTATGAAAGGAAGATGCTGAGGTGGTGGTGCTGATTCCCCGAGATGGTTCTCACCTGTGGTGCCCAGCATGGGCCCTGACCTTACAGGTGCTCGGGCGTGCTGAGAGGTCTGCACTGTGTGCTGGCAGTGGACAGCAGTCTGCATGAAGGGGACCACAGCAGGGAGGGCCCTGAGCAGGGCCTTTGCAGATAGAGTTGGCCATATGGGAGCCAGAAGCAGGAAGCATGCAGGGTCAGTGTGTAAAGTGCATCCCAGAGGCAGCAAGGAGACTGTCTCAGATGACTTTTAAATCTGTGTACTGTATAAGACCTCAGTCTTTTTAGTATGTTCTGATCTTTTGCAGCTTAGAAGCAGTATCTAGACAAGAGCAAGAACCCTACTTCAGCAGTTTACACACCTCCTGGGGAGTGTTCTGTGCTCTTCAGGTTCTGGTTTTTTTCCTTAACTTTCCCTGCTGCCTTTCTTCTCTTTCATCTTAATGTTCTTCTCACCCCACCTGCAATAACTTAAATTTATCCCCATCTGCATCTCAGTTGGGCCAGTGACACCCGGTGCTACTTGTGGTACGTCTGCTGTTGGGTGTTGTATCTGAGGGACTTAGTTGTTGATGGAATACCTTTCTAATTTACAGGTCTTGGGTCTTTGAGATGTGTCATCCTTAGTTTTAAAAACTGTAATTCTAGTCTTGTCCACTCTGTGGTGCTCTTGGATCAGGAACAAATTCTGAAACTAGTTGTATCGAAGCTTAAAAACAGTAACAAATCCAGAATGACAGAAATAGAAAATGGAACATGTTAATGTGCTGTACTCTGGGTTTCTGTAAGTAACTACTTCTGGAATCACATTAATCATGTGACAATTTAACACCCCTATATCAAGTTCTGAAATAGCATCAACGATACAAAATCTCCCTAAAAAGAAAATCCCAGGACTAGATGGTTTTACGTCAGAATTCTACCAAACCTTTAAAGAAGAACTAGTAACTATGCTACTAAATCTCTTCCAAAATATAGAAAAAGAAGGAATATTGCCCAACACATTCTATGAAGCAAACATCACCTTGATCCCTAAACCGGGGAAAGACCCAACAAGAAAATAAAATTATAGACCAATATCACTAATGGATATATATGCAAAAATATTCAACAAGATACTGATATAATTTTTAATGATATTAGTTTACCTGAGAGTAAAGGTTAGTCAATGTATCCACTTTCTTGAGAAGAGAATTTCTAAAATAAATTTGTGAACTATTGAAAATAATTGGAAAATGAAATGTAGAGATGTGAATAGTGTCTACCCACCAAGAGATTCTTCTTTTCTCTCTAAACCCTGTCCTCTCTGCCCATCACTAGCAGTTCTGGAATAGGATTAAAAAGCTGAATGAGGATAGATGAATTATCTTGAGGAGGCCTGGCATTGTAATATTTACCATTGTAATATTTAACTTTTAACATTTCAATAGATTAGTAATATCATAGATTTGTCTCAAAAATACTCACAAGGATATCACTGTTTCAAATTTCTATTCTTTTTTATTACCCTTAGAGACCCTATTAGAAATAAAAATTCTAGGAAACTGTGATAGAAGAAGTGTATCATTTTCCATTAATCAAGTTAGAGGCAATACATCTTCTTATGACAATTTAAATGGGTAGTGCAATCTGATAACATTCTCCTGATGTCTGAGTAATGCACTCTGTTGCTTCACAAATCGAGTTTGACATTTGCTTTATTTGAGTTACATGTTTGTGATGACCACTTAGCATGTTTGAGTCGAAGTATTATCTTTCATGGAAATTTTAAGAAGCTAACCATAGACATTTTGAAAAGAGGACTGGAAAAGAAAAGCATATTATCTACACTGACAAATGTGATTAACAATATAATGCAAAACAAATCATTAAGTAACTGGCATTTACATGAAACTTGTGGATAAATTCATGTTCCTATCTACCGACTACAAAGAGCTTTAAAACGAGCCTACATTTTATTACTATCACTGCAAACTATATTGTCTGGTTCATAACATATACTTAGGTTGTAAAATGCTGTTATTTAATTTTAATTTGTTATTTACAACTTTCAAATTATACAAAAAATTTTAGAAATAATTTCCACATAATTAAATGAAAGAAGAAAGTGATGAAAAGTTGAGATATAAACTTCAAATCTACCTTCTCACAAAACTCTGACAAAAAAATACTGGTATGAATTTTAGTAGAATATATAAAAATGAAATGGGGGTATGAGATGCATTGATTGTTTTTTTTTTTTTAATTTGGTTTATCTTTCTATTCTCTGTTGCTATCAAAGCTATTATTACCTGTTATCTGAAATGTTTTATTAACTTTTCAACTTATCTCCTCATCTCCAGTCACTTCCTGTCTTAGTTCATTTCACACACGATTGTTAGACTCAATATCCTAAACCACATTTGTGCTCTTGAGTCATCTCAGCTCACAAACTCCAGGGGTTTCACTTTCCAATAGTCTAAAGTTGAAATCTGAAGAGAGAGCCAAAGTGGTGGACTAGAAGCAGTCCACGCATGCAGCTGTCAAGAAGAGGAAAGTTGCAAGTAGTTATCCACCTATGGATGGACCCTCACTGCTCTTGGAGAGAGCACTTTAGTCATCAGAGAGGCAATGAGAGGCTGAGTGAAGGAGAGAGACAGGGTCAGGAAGATTCACTCATCAAGATCAGAAGATACATGATAGAGATACTTACACATGGGGAAGGGATATAGAAGAACACCCAGAGCCACAAGGTCTCCACACAGACACAAGGTCTCCACACAGACACTGTAACTTGAGCTGTAGGAGGCCCTTTATCCCCCCCGGGCCCTCCCACTACCACATTGGGCCTCTGTTCTGATTGAAGAACTGCTTGGAGTCTGCGTCAGAGAGGGCTCAGCAGAGACCCCCCTGGCATTTGTTCCAGGGTTGCAGCAGCAGCTAACACCACTCTGTGCCCTTGAGTCTGGAGCACCTGGTTTACAAAATAATAGGCATCACAGCACCTGCCTCCATATTTACTTCTTGCTGGATCGGGGAGAGGGGAGAGATTAGACATTCTCACATGCCTGTGACTGGTAGTCAACCACTAGCCCTAAGAGGGAATTCAAATGGAGTGGGCATGGATACCATTTGAGGTTCCACAGAAACAGCTCCAGTGGGACCTGTATAAGGAGAGGCCCCAGTCATCCAGCAGTCCCACCCCAGGCTGCCCTATCTGCTGACCAGCAGAACAAACCCATTGTCCCTATGTACTACCAAACCAAGGTCACACATGTTACATCAGTTCATAGAAACGGAAGCGAATAGTCAATGTGCCAGGATTCATTTTAATCTGACTAGGAGTTGGGCAGTGTTTAATAATTTCTGAACTCATAGGTACAAAAGGTTCAAATTCTTTGTTCAAGCTCCTTATACATTATTGGCCTATTCATATATTCCATTTCTTCTTGGCAGACTGCATCTATCTAGGCATTTATTCTTTTCTTCTAGGTTATCTAGTTTTCTGTGTATAATTGTTCATCGTAGTCTCTTTTGATTCTTTGTATTTTGATAGTAATATTTGCATGTCTCCTTCTTCATATCTAATTGAATTTATGTGAGTGTTCTCTCTCTTTTATTCTTGATCAATGATTTGTCAATTTAATTTTCCAAAAACTTAATTTTATTGATATTTCTATTGTTTTTAATCTTTATTTATTACCATTTACCTTTATCAATTTATTTCTTTTACAAATTTTAGACTTAGTTTTTTTTTTTTTACAGATTGCTGCTTATTTAAGATCTTTCTTCTTTTTAGTGTAGACATTTATATCTTTAAATTTCCCTCTTACAACTATTTTTATTGCATTAATAGGTTTTGATAAGTTGTGTTTATTTTCACTTGTCTCAAGGTACGTTTTAATTTCCCTTTTATTTTTTTATTAGATCCAATTGTTTGTGAGGAGCATTTCTACATATTTGTGGATTTTCCAGAAATCTTTCTAGTATTGATTTATAGTTACATACTACTTTTAGAAGATACTTGATATGATTTTAATCTTCAAAATTTTTAATGCTTCTTTTTTATTTTAAGATATGATATATCCTGGAGAATGTTCTGTGTGTACTTAACAGATGTATATTCTGATACTTTCGGATTTATACATTTTTATTGGGTGCATTAGTCTTGAGTGTAGTTCAAAGCCAATGTTTCCTCATTGATTTTCTGTTTGGAAGATACTAATTTTTGAGAGTGAGGTATTATTATTTATCTACCTCTTCTTATCTACTAATATTATTTTATATTTAGATATCCAATATTGAGTGCTTATATATTTATAATTGTCATATTTTCATGATGAGTTGATTTTTTTTATCATTATATAATGGCTTTCTTTGTCTTCTTTTACAGTTTTTTTGGCTTAAAGTCTATTTTATTAAATATATGAATTACTACTCTTGCTGTTTTTCTTTTTTTGGCATAGAATATATATTTATATCCTTTAGTTTTAATTTATATGTATAGTTAAAGTAAAATGAATCACTTACAGGCAGCATATAGTTGGGTCATGTTTTTAATTCATTCAGCCAATCTCATGCATGGTAATTATTGATATATAAGGAATTAATATTGCCACTTTTTAAAATGTTTTCTGTTTGTTTTGTAGATCTTTCCTTCCTTTCTTACTATGTTCCTTTTTGATTAGATGATTTCTTTTCTAAAAGTATGGTTTGCTTTCTTATTTTTATCAGCTGTGTATCTACTATAGTTTTTTGCTATGTGGTTCCATGAGGTTTACATAAAACTTCTTATAGTTATGATGAACTGTTTTAAGCTGATAATAATCTAACTTTCTTCATGTGTCTAAAAAAAAAAAAAAAACCTGTACATTTTTACTTTACTCCTCCTATGTTTGTTTCTGATATCATAATTTATCTTTTATAATGCATATTTCTTAAAAATTTTTGCAAATGTTATTGATTTTGCCTTTTAACCTTCATACTACAGATATACGTGGTTTACATATCACTATCAAAATGTTAGAATAGTACTGACTTTTAATAGTGTGTTTTATACTTTCATATTACACATTAGCATTATTTTCTTTCAGCTTGAAGAACTCCCTTTGTTATTTCTTGTAAGATAAATATGGTAGTGATGAACTTCCTCATCTTTAGTGATGAACTTTCTCATCTTTGTTCATCTGAGAAAGTCTTTTCTTTATTTCTGAAGAACAACTTTGCCAGGTAAAGTATTCTTTGTAGGCAATTTGTTTTCTCCTTCGGCATTTTGGATATATTGTGCCATCCTCTCCTGACCTGTGTGGATTTTGCTGAGAAATCTTCTGTCAGATTTATTAGAATTTCCTTGTATGTAACATGTTTTGCTACATCAGGATCATCTTTGTGTCTGTGATTTTTGATGGCCTGCACATTATATATTTTGGTTTTATCTTATTTAAATTGAATTTTCTTAGAAAACCTTAACCTTCCTGTACCTAGATATTTATATCTTTAACAAGAATATTTGAGGAGCTTTTTGCTATTTGGTTAAATAATCTTTTTATCTCTTTTTTCACATTGAACCCCTACAGTTTGACTATGTGCTCTTTTTATCCTTTCCACAATTCCCATAAGCTATCTCCATTGCTTTTCTTTTCTCTTTTATCCCCTTTGAATACACTGTTTTCAGACTCACAGATTCTTTCTTCAGATGATCAATTCTTCTGTTGACAGTTTCTATTGCATATTTTGATCCATTCTTTATAATTTCTAGCTCTAAAGTTTAAGTATTTTAATACCTTTAATTTCTAATTAAATTTCTAATTTCTGATCATTTAACATTCTTCTGATTTTTAGAATTTATACTTATTTTTGAAATTTATTGAGTTTCCTAAAATACAATTATTTCAAATTATTTTTCAAACAGTTAGTGCATTTCTATTTCTTTGGATACAGATACTAGAAAATTATTTTTGACATTTATTTTTGGTGAATAAATATCTCCTTTTTTTCCATTTGTCTTTCTGTATTATGTTGATGTTGGTAAAAATCACCTTTTCCAGACTTTATGGATGAATTTAAACATGGAGATACTGTCTATTACTGGAGAAGAAAAGGGTGTGGCTAAGTAGGGTACAATAGCTCTGGTATCAGTGAGGGCTCAGCTCTATGGTCCCTCTGTAGATTGGTCAGCTAAGCTCAGTGTTAATGAAGATTGCCAGGAGACCAGTGACTACTTCTGAAGATAATCTGTTGTGGTAATGAATGTTTTTGGCATTTTCAGTGGGGGTGAGTCCTAGATTCTCCTAACCTTTTTTACTCCCACCATGGAAGTTGTTGCACAAGGGATGCCTCTTGGCACTGAACCTGGATTTGGGGCTGCATCAGGGTAGTGATGACACTAGTATCTGTTATGTGGTGCTACTCAAGCAGTAGAGAAGAACCCTAAAGTCAAGGCACATATGGAAGGGCTACAGCTCTCATTATGGTGCAGTAATAATAGCACTGATACCTGGAGCACAGGCTCCACCACTGCCATGTTAAGAAAAATATGTGAGGTAAGCATGCTTGTGAACCAGCTACGGAATCAAGAATGGAAGTAAAATATTATGGTGACCCTGGTGTTCAAGTAAAGCATAGGTCTCTATGGTGGTTGAGCTGGTGACTGCAGTGTTAGGTATGCTTTAAAAATCTTGGTTTAAGGGACTAGAGCATATACTAGCTTGCTATGACAATGGCCTTGGTATCTGAGAGATAGGAGTGTGTGATGCAGCTGCAGAACCTGATCTGAAGTGTGGACACTCTTGGCATGGTTGCATTTTGAGGTGGTCAGGGCATGTGTAAATTTGGAAGGAGTGGTGACTGCTTTCCTAAAATGGCTCAACAGAGTCAGTTTCTGAGAAGATGTTGTCTCCATCTATGGGCTTCCATAGTGGGAATGACTATTAGTTACCTCAATAGCATAAGGGTGTTTCCCATGTCCTCTATGGATCAGGCCTCAGAGGATCACAGTGGTTCTCAGTGCATGGCTGATACCAATAGCCTCCACCTTTCTTCCTCTGTCTAGCAATCTCCAGCCACTAACCATCAAGAAGAAGTACATTGATTTCACCAGATATTTTTTCATTTTAGTACACATATTCTTCAAATTTTTTTTCTCCACTATTTTTCTGCACATCTTTTAATAGGCACTTAGGGATGTTTTGGTTTGTGGATCATATATTTACAGCAATCAAGACTGTGCATTGTTGGAAATTAACACAACAGAATGAAGAAATAAAAAAAAGAACTCAACAAATAATCTCTGGTGATTTTTTTAGAAAGGAACAAAAGTAATTCAATGGAAAAAGGATATGCATTTCAAAAAATGGTGCTCATACAATTAGTTATTCATAGACATAAAAGTAAATCTCTCTATAACATCTCATACTTTATACACAAATGAACTTAAAATTGGTCATAGGCTTAAATGCCAATGTAACTATTTGAGAAAACAGGTGAAAATCGTTAAAATATTTGGCAAGGGTAAGCATTTTTAGATTTAATGCCAAAAGTATAATAGAGAAAATGAAAAACTGATCAATTTAACCTCATGAAAATTATAAACTTTTGCTTTAGAGAAAGCAATGTGAAGAGAATATGAAAAGCTGCTGATTAAATTATGTTCAAATCACATACTTAACAAAGGACGAATATGTAGACTATATAAAGAATTCTCAAAACTCGACAATTAAAAAAAATCCAACTAAAAGATAAGCAAATGATGAAAGTAGACATTGCATTGAAGAAGTTATACTGATGACCAATAAGCACATGAAAAGATTTTCAACTTCATTCGCCATTTGATAAATGCAAATGAAAACCATAAAGGATATCACTAAATGACTACCAAAATTTCAAAGTAAAAATATTGACAATCTGAAACACTCCTGTGGATCTGAAAAAACTTGATCTCGGTTACTCATACATTGCTGGTGGGAAGATGAAATAATACAGTCTTAAGCCCAAGTGCCCATCGACCCACAAATGGACTAGCAAATTGTGGTACATGTATACCATAAAATCAGACCTTTCTTGAACAGCAAATGCTGACAAAGAAAGTGTCACACCACTCAACCCTCCTGCTCCAGGACCTCATCTCTGCTGTGATGCAATTATCAAAGCAGTTCTCTAAAAATGTTGCCTGTTAGAAAATGTAGGCACCTGAGTTTCTGTGAATATTCTCCCATGGAACCTCTAAATTTCTCAACCAGTGGCTTTTGGTGCCCATGATTACAAAACTCAATAAAGTGCTTACTGTGAATTTTGATAATATTACAGGTGTATTCACTTATTATCAAAATGTTCTCTTGATTTGAATATACAATACTTTCCTTCTAAAGCAGCAGTTCTCAACCTGTGGGTCCCTTTCACAGGGGTCACCTAAATACATCCTGCATATCAGATACCGTATATACTCGAGTATAAGCCGAGTTTGGGGTTTTTGGCACAAATTTTGTGCCAGAAAAAACTCGGCTTATACTCGAGTATATATGGTATTTATATTACAATTTATAACAGTAGCAAAATTACAGTTATGAAGTAGCAATGAAAATAATTTTATGGTTGGGGGTTGCCATACATGAGGAACTGTATTAAAGGGGCGTGGCATTAGGAAGGTTGAGAACCACTGAAAGTAAGATCCTTTGTCTTTTGCGTTTATAATATATATACATTTATAATAATTACATATATAAATTGGAATAAAGAAAGCAATAACGGGGGTAGAAGAAGGAAGGAGGTAGGTAGGAAAAAGGGGAGGCAGAAAGGGGGAAGGGGAGATTTTTAGGTATGTAGCATTACAGAAGAACGCTAAATATTAACCGTGACAAAACAAGGTTCACGTGGGTTGCATTCCCATTGAGATTAGAAGTTTCATTTATTCAAAATGTTTTTGAAGCAATCAAATATTTAGCCAGCCCAAATAAAGAAAACTTATGTCTTCCTCAAAGAATGAATTGGGTTCTGATTAATGAATAGCAGAGAGCTAGCTAATTTTATTTTTATACTAAATTTCATGACATTGAACACTCTTGATAGAAAAATCAATCATTTGAAATATATCCTGTCTTCAGGGATAGAATGATTAAAAGTGCTTCTGAAGAGAAAAACATTACATTTTGAATAATTGAAAACAATCTTTTCAGGCGATTTATCTTGCTTTAGAACTGTTTACTGAATGAAGACCTAGAATATAAATGATATTACGAGTTAGAATTATCTTTCCAGGAAAGGATCTTTTCAGGAAAGAATCGGGGGAGGCTCCCAGAGGGAGGGATACAAGAGATTTTAAAGTGGCATATGGTAACAAACTGCACAAATGTTTGGTATACAAATTTGTGGGCAATGATATGATTTGTTCACTTTCTGGAAAACATGGGAAGTACACATGTTTGGAAGGGATCCTAATACATCTTGAAGATAATTGGATGTTCAGAAGAAAAAGGGAAACAGACAAAGACAGTAAGAGTAATGGGCACCATGAGGCGTGTAAGAGTTACTGTCCCGGCAGACTAGGAGGAAGAAAAGTCAAAAGTAAATAAATAAATAAATAAAAAGCAAAAAGGAATTTGGGCGGGTTCAACATCAATTATTTAAAAATGCACTTATATCTCCCTGAGTGAATAAAAGGGCGATGACTTGAGCAGTCTTTCCACAGCTGTTCCTACTGATGCTGTTGTTGAGTAGTCAAACTGTACCATGTTCCCGCCCCAGCGGCGACAGTCAGGGTAGGGTCTGATGCCTAAAAACGACTGGGACCTGTAAAAGTTTAGTGACTGCTTAACTGAATTACGTGGTCATTATTTAGGAATGGCCATTACAAATAAGTGGTGGACTGGACCAAATTTTAATTTTAAAAAATCAAAATAGGTTTGTATTATATCTTACTCCCTAAAGTAATACTACGTCATAATTAATTATGGAATTAAATGTAAGCTTACATGCGTGTAAGCAGGAGGCTGAGGCAGGAGGATGGCTTCAGCCCAGGAATTCAAGGCTGCAGGGAGCTGTCATCTCTGCACTCCGGCCTGGGTGACAGAGCAAAACGTCATCTCTATAAAAAATAAATAAATTTTATTTTATAATCCCTAAATTCCAACTGAGATGCCGATGAAACATGAATATAATAAACTTCAGTATTGTAAAATCTTACCTCCATCTTTATAAAATCTGGGCTGTTCTCTGGAAGAATTTTCTGTGACAAATTAAATTAGTTCTCAAAAAACATTGGTTTAAATATGTAGTAAAGCAGACTAGATTACCTAAGCAAAATGATTTTTTTCATTCTTGTTGATAACAGAAATATGAATATAATCTTATTCAAAATTGGCTCCACCTCTCTGATTTCTTACAGTTGTAGAAACTGCATTAATGGGCATAGAGTGTTGGTCAAGTCCTTGGTGTACCATGGTCATTAAATGATCGGTTAGTAAATATGTTGATTAACATTATGATTCCCTTTATTCATCTATGTACCTACCTATCTGCACACAAGGCTTCTATAATATCAGTGTATATGCATCTGTGTGTGTGTGCAATCCATATATACATTATTGTACTCTGGACCTGTGAAGGGGCCCTGAATATTTGCATTGTATGTCCATTTTCCGTGTAGAAAAATATGTAGTTCTAAATAGCAGATGCTGCAACAATTCACTCTACTTTCTCAAACCTGAGTGCCTGGCACACAGTATACACTCTATCAATATTTATGGATTGAATTTTTAAAAATAGATGCAGTGCTTGGAAGAGGCATATTTCTTTTCGGTATCTCGATATTCCTTACATACACATCATGCTACGGAATCTCATTGTCTTTTCCCTGACCTTATCCATGTTCGTCCCATTTATGAAAATCCCACCCATCCTTTTCTGCAAATGTGGCTCATCTTCATGAAGCTATGTCAGGTCTATTTGTGTACAGCATCTTCATTTTCTATAGACTTTTGGTACCGATACGCTGCTATACTCTGTCATTTCTTATGTCACTTTGTTTTTCTTTTACATAATTTTTGAACTTCTGGAGTAGTTACTCTAATTTCTTTATAGAGTTTGAAGTTGATACTAGCAAACACTGGGACATATTATGTGCACATCTGTTTTTAATTCCTCCCTCCCCTAGGAGCTCAATAAATACTTAATGTCTTGGAAAGTTTTCCCAAACTGAAAATTATTTATTTATTTTAGAATAATATACAATAGTGAGGGGAATTCTCACTCTAATACAGTGCTTGCGAGAGGGGAATTTAAATACTGTTTGTATTTTAATTTAGTTGAATAAATATGTTTAAGTAGGCCTCTTTAAAAACCCCTGCTTCTTTTTGCCCCAGCCTTTGTGTTTTTTATTTTAATTTTTTTTTTTAAATAAGGTCTAGCAAGTTTTATTAAAGAAAAAATGTACATGGTTTACTTTTCACCAGGCTGTTCTGGCAAGCTTCCCATGCTATCAGAGTCACCTGGATCAATGATGACCAGTGGCACACTCTGGTATTTCCCACATGCCGTGCCCCATTCAGTATCATGGCCACTGTCATGATGAACACCAGTTTTGGCTAATGTGGCAGAGCACTCGATTTCAGATTTCCTCAAAGCTGGGCATTTGTTGGCAAGGACGACCAATCTTTGCCTTGTCTGATGATCTTCAAAGTTTGCTTGTACCCAGCACATGCTTTCCACTTTGCATAATGAGCTGGAACCCTGAGCTGATGGACTCCATGACTTTTTCATCTCCTTTGCAGCCACCATCTTTCTGCCTTAGGGCCCCCAGCCTTTAGGAGAACTTTCTCTGTTTGGTCTTACGGAAAAGAACATAAGCCCAGCATTTACCTGTATCCCTCGCTACTCAAAAATTTCTTTGAAGATGAGGACAGGGAATTTTTTGTGTGTAGTTTACACTTACATAGCATTTACTGAATAACTTTGTTTAGTGGGATATGAAATTATATATAATTTGCCTGCTTACTTTTTTAACTTTTATTTTATTGTAATACTAATTGTGTTACTGATGCATTAGTAACAAGAAATATTTAAGTAAGTCTTATAAATAGTCTAAAAGAGAATGTAAGGATAACTGAATGTTTTATGGAGAGGTAATAAAAATTGCTAATTTGTGGCTTTGACTAGATAAATGATGTATTCTAATCTTGGTAAATGATTATTGCAGAACAATTGTTTTGCTATAGTGTGCCAAAATATTTGTTTGAAACTAATTGTTGTGAACTTTTTATCTGCACCCAGTGAGCTTCCTATGAATTATTAATAGGATACGAAGGGGGAAATTATTTAGTTAGCAAATTAACCTATAATGCATAAATTGCAAGCTTCTGCAAAGCTCAACCTTTTGGCTAAAGATTTTAGGTCATCACATTCTATTTTGATCTCCATGACATTCAGATAACTGGCTGAAATGTTAAAAATTCAGTCAATGCTGAAGTTGTTTGTATCTGCCTCATGCCAAACATCTAGTTTGACATTTCGGACGGAATTGTCAAAATTGATCATTTGTCTTGACATCAGGTAAATACACTGCTATAGCGAAGATACAGGCCTGCATGCACAGGTGCACACACCCACCCACACACACACAATCATACACTTCTCTGCAATAAGTCTCCTTCCCTCTAGGAAGTTATAGAAATCCAGGTAATTACAAATGTGACAGGTTTATGGCATGAAATGGGCTTCTCAGATTGCAGGCAGAAAGCAATTTATCAAAATTTCTACTAATTTTACTTTCTGGATTGAAATACTAGTGTGATTCTATGCTTTTAAAATTATTTTTAGAAGTTAACATATTCTTTTGGTTGCTATTACTTGCAGAAATAGCCTCTTTTCAGTAAGTAAATCCCCATCCACTATGTTAATAAAAATCCTAAACTGACATCCTTCTTGAAAGGGCTCTCTTCCACCAAGTGCCAGCCAGCCCCTGAGTGAGATGTGTGAAGCCTGACTGGCTTCTGTCTTGCTCCAGATCTTCCTTAGCTTGCTACAGAACTGAGCTAGACCAACAAGTGAAAGGATCAAACTTTTCATTAGCTGAGTAAGTTGCACTGTGGGATCTGACTCTTTGGTGTGTCAGGTGGACAATTAGTAGCTCTCTGTGTGATGGGCACTGCCCTAATGTCTGGGATGTGGGCCTTTCTCTCCTGGGGATGGCTACTTAGCTCTCTCCTCAGCCCTTGTGGCAGAAGAATTTGTTCTATTCTGCCCCTTTTCATTCAAGTGGTCCTTGTTATGGTACCTTATAAGGTGACTGAAGACCCTTCCTATTGCAGGGTCCCCATTTGGACGCTGGGAAACGTAGACTGTTGCCTCTTGGTCACTGGAAGAGCAACACTGCCCTAGGTCAGCACTTCACTTTTGTTCCTTACCTGACATGAGAAACGCCAGCCACATGACCCTGCCTCTTGACTTCTAAAGAGTATGTCCAAGGGCAGGCTCTATGTGCCCCCAATTTTAGGGTCACTTATCAAATTCCCGGAGAGAAGCGCCTTCAAGTTCTTCTTACGTGAGGGATGCCTCCTCCCCATGTACAGCACACAAGTCTCTCAAATATTTCCCCTTTTGGGCAGCCTCCTAAACGTCAGCCTCTTTCTGAGCCATAGATGAGTTGACAGGCCTGACACAGCAGCAGAATGAACCCTATTTGTTCTCTACCCTGTGCAAATCTTGCAAAGGAGTTACTGCAACTCCTTAAGATGCAACATATGTAAAATCAAGTGTTCTTTTTCAGATGCTACAATCTCTTTCAAAATGCTGAACAAAGAAGAAAACTCACTTTTAATATCCAGTTACATCAAGAATAACACAAATCACTAATGAGTAAAAATGTTATCTATTTTTCACTTTTTAATCCATTGATACACATAAAATGAATTCATGTAGAGTTAAATATTGCTCTTTGTCATATATGAGACATGAGCATTTCTTCATATTACTAAATATTTATCCAAAATGGAACTATTTAAACAATTGAATAGTATTATTGGGTTGGGTGTCGGGGAACAGATGGCTGATTTTTCTAGTTCATAACTGTGGGCTTTGTGGGCCTGCACCTTGACCTGTTCAAGAGATTTTATGAATGGAAGATCCTGGACATTGCACTTATCCAGTGACTGCACGGTTCTCTGAATTAACTCACCCAGGAAGGAAGTGAGTGTTTCTTCGGTGTAGTTGGGAGAATAAAAGGAAGTGTGCAATATTTCCCTTTTTTTCTGACACAGAGCAAAATTACATTTTCTATTCTTTTTTTACAGGTAGGTATAACCGTTTGAGATTAAGGCGAGGGTAACAAAGTGGGCAGTCTGTCTTGTAAAAGCCATGGAATGCTCTCCAAGTTTATTGTCTCCATTTGTTCTAAATGTCCACGCTTCAGGATGTATTAGACTCCTGGGGTTGAAGGTGCCATCATTTTTAGCTTTAGGGTAGCTCCCTTCCCTACCTGCCTTATAACTTTTTGCATGTAAGAAATAAACTTCTTTTATGCCATTCTATTTTTATTTCTACAAACCAGTATTTACATTTCCACTTCTGTTTTATTAAATGATAATTTTTAATAGTTAGAAATAATTCAACCCTGATTCAACAGAGATCCCCAGATAAAGAAAACGACATTTTGCCTTCAATTCACTTTTGCTCTGATTTCTAGTAACTATTGTTTCCTGGAATTCTTACAAGCAAGCAGAAATACATTGTCCCAGATTGGCATTGTGAATTACTAATCATTACAGTCAAGAGCATATGGTAACAATATGTAATAAAAAACAATTGGCCAGGCAAAATAATTAAAAGGTGGGATTTTTTTTTTTTTTTTTGCCAAATTAACAAAAATAGAGAGCTTAAGAGATTTATCTGAAATATGTAAAAACCAAACATTATATAAAATATAATTTTGGAATAAAAATTTTTTAAATGTGAATGTGACACTCTAAAAAATGTGTATGTTAGCAAGATTTTAAGACTTCAGACCAATCTCTGATGACGATTTTGAAAATAAACTCATTTTCTCTTTTTTTTGGGGGGGGCGGGGCTGGGTTTGAATCCACCACCTTGGGTATATGGGACTGGCGCCCTACCCCTCTGAGCCACAGGCGCTTCCCGAAAATAAACTCATTTTTAAACATCATGAAGTTTTGAAAAGAAGAGAATTTATATTGTTTCTGTGTAGAAGCTATTAGAATGATTTGAATTCAAATTTAATCGAGTAGCTTATCATTCAATTGATTGAAGAAATAATTTGTGAGGTCAGGAGAGCTCTTGAACTACCCAAGAGCTTCTATACGACTTACTAGCAGACTGAGTGATTCTCTCTAGCAGCAGAAAGTTCAATTTTTCACATACAGAAATTTAACAGGAAGTGAATTGTTTTTATCAACAATTCAAAATTAAGTGACATGCTAATAATTTTGAATTTTTCAAAATCTTTTGATCTGGCCAATAAAAATATGGAAATAACAGGACAGATTTCCCACATGAGCCACAAGAGTGACCTTCCGGGTAGGGCATACAAGAGAAACACCTGTTACCGTGGATTGCAAGAAAAGGGCAAAGTCAGGTGGGGGATTCTCCTTAGAAGCTTCGTGATATCCCACTGCCCCTTTAGAAGGACTTCTTACCTGTATAAACATCGCTCTGTATTCACCATGTGACCCAGCCACAGCTCACTGGTGTGGGCAGCCAAGTGTATTCTGACCTGTGACCAAGGAAAATCTATATTACCCAGTGACTGACTAAACTAATTAAATCATCTCTCTCGGGGGCAGGGATTCGAAGCTGACACAGAGATTTAACCGGAAGTGAGTTAATGCAGACCCAAAGAAACAAAGAAAGGGAGCAGAAAAGGGATTGTGTAAAACCACAGAACCCAGGGGGCAAATAAAAGCAGAGTGACAGAGGAAGGTGGGTGGTCGCTGGAAGGGGCAGGTGACATCAAGGCAGAAACAGAAGTAACTGAATCACCTTGGAACACTAAGCCTTGGACACCAGCTGGTGAAGTTAAGGGCATAATTACTAGGTTGCTAGAACTGAAGGCAACCTGTGCGTAATTACATAAGTTCATTATACATGAAGCTATTCAGCTATTGAGACTCGATAGTTCTTCGTTACTTCTCTGGGGGCAGAGGGGCTTTTAACTAACCCTCCATTAATTGAATTAATGTGAACATTTTCCTCTTACTCAGAACCCACTGACAATTCTAACACAAATGGCTAAACTGCTTTTCAATTTTTTTTTTAATTTCTAGAGAAAAATTGTTAGTAAAAGTCCTATTTTATTATTGATTATAACAAGTCAGAATATTTGTATCATTTTAATTAATTTTATTATTTGGAATTGTGAAAATGTTTTTTTTTTTAATGGACAAAATAATAGAGGCATGGAAGGGTAGAGTACATTGCCAAAATTTCTGTGGCAAGTGGTGAAGGGGTCACTCCTGAATATAAATGCAAAATGAGAAACACACACATTGTAAAAAAGAGAACCCACACTACAAATTATTTTATAAATGGCCCTTTTTACCAATCATGTTAGATGGGTGTTCCTCCACGTCCCCGCAGTTTTGGTAGCTGTTCAGCGATACACCTTACTGCTGAAGCGCTGGGATTTGTTTAACCATTTCTGTACTAATGCCCCACCTATTATCTCTAATGCTTCACTCCTGGAAATGCAGCAGGGTATCAAGTGTCACTTTTCTCATTGCCTAGATACAAATCTGAGGACAATGAAGAGCTACATCAGTCACACTCCAAGAGAACTGCAGCAGCCTGGGGCCAGCCTTTCTCTTAAGAAGGTTTAATGGTAGCTCCCCGTTCCTTAGAATGAGCACAGCACAGGAGGAGAGAGTGAGGGCATTGTAAGTGTGAGCTGTCTGTCTAGAAAGGAGTTTGACTGGGCCTTTTCCTTCTCTACATTCTACCAAGTTGAATGAGGAAAATGTCTAAAAGATTGAGCTTCCTTCATACTTGGGACATGGTCCCAAGTACACCTGCTGAGGGGGGTCCCTGATGCCCTGTTCCCACCACTTGACACCAAGGCATGGGCATGGGAGCTGGGAGGCTGAGGACAGGAAAGAACCACAGAGAGCAGAAGTGCGTTCCCAGGGACGGCCTCACAGTGTGGTACCCAGGAGTGGAGCTCAGGGCTGCCAGCTGTGGGTTTAGTTTAGATCTCTTCCATTTAAATCACACTCTAGAAAAGGAGCATTAAGTTCCGTTATGTAAAATCCTTTCCATGTATACGTAACTCTAGCTCCTTATTCTTATAACCATTTTCAGTTAAGTAAACAGCCACCGTTTACATCATTTACAATCTGAGATCTAGGCTGACGGAGGAGGCATCTGTCTGGTGAGAAGACTTCCAATGTCAGCGTCTGTAGGGTTCTCAGGTGAGGGTCTACCGAAGTCCCTGTGGGCTGCTATAACAACTGAGTAACTTATAAGCGACATAAATGTATCTCTCACTATCCTAGAGGCTGGGAAATCCAAGATGAAGATGCTGGGGAGGGCTCTCTTCTGATTCACAGATGGTGCCTTCTAGCTGTGTCTTCAGATGATAGAAAGGGACAAACAAGCTCCTTTGGGCCTCAGTTACCAGGGCACTAATGTCAACTAAGAGGGAAGAGTCCTGATGACCTAATCACGTCCCAGTGGCTTCACCTTTTTTTTTTTTTTTATTATTATAGATAAAAATATGCACCATAGATGTGGCCCAACCCATCACCCTCCCTCCACCCAAACCTCCCCCCTCCCTTCCCCTTCCTTGGTCCTTTCCTCATAGTCTTTGAGGTATAGTTGGGTTATAGC
>CAUYPK010051235.1:0-41776 GCA_963574355.1 Loris lydekkerianus | reverse complement strand
TGCCATGTGCCTGAGGCCTAGTGCAACTTCCCGAGCCTGACTAGAAGTAGATCCATCGAGCTACTTCCACGTAGCAATGACTCAGCAAGGCCCAGCCTGAAACTGCCTCTACCTAGATACAGCCAACATGGTACCATGCCATTGGCCCAACCCTGTCATGCACCTCATCCCCCACCTTCTTTCCCCGCCCCTTCCCCACGCTCTATATAAGCGGCTGCTTGACGCAATGAAGTTGAGTTCCTGCTTAAAAAATAAATAAATAAATAAATGAAATCAGAAAGGAAGAGCAAAGAGAGGGAAGGAGGGAGGGGAGTGGGGCTTTGGTGTGTGCCACACCTTCTGGGCACAAGACACGATTGTAAGAGGGATTTTACCTAAAAAATGCAATCAGTGTAACCTGGTTTATTGTACCCTCAATGAATCCCCAACAATAAACAATAAAGAAATGAAAAAAAAAACAAAACCCTAAGTTATAAAGGGGTGATTATCCCCACTGCTTCTCCATTTAACTGCCCAATTTTTCCTGTTCTCAAGGGGAAAAGCAACATAAAGGGTGCCCTATGACAGATTACTGTAACCTTAACACTATGGACTCCCATCCATATATATAATAGGATTGGGGCCTCATATATAATACTAATATTATTGAAATTATACTGATTATATTCAATCAATGACTGGTAATGTTTTGTTCTTATAGATTGGCTAACCTGTTCTTCTCAGTGCCTATTCCAACAGCTTCTCAGCTGCAGTTTGCCTCTACCTCTGAGGGGGACACGATGCACTTTTCCAGACTGCTCACAGGGGCCCTCCACATGAGATTTGGCATCACACAATCTTTGCAGACAAGGTCTTAATGACATCCACCTTCTCCAGGAACACAGGTACAACATTACACTGAGGACATCCTCCTCTAAGGAGATTACTTTGATACACACACTAAGGACATTTGAGCTGAATCTTAAAAAGTAAGTAGATAGTAGCTGTTGGCTAAGGAAGCTTGTAGCTGTCCTCCTCCTCTGCATCCTACCGGTAAGGAGGAGGAGTGATATCACAGATTGGTCAGATTCAACAATATTTAACTAAGCCACAGTCCTGGGGGTGGAGCCTCAGTATGTGAAACAAAGAGGCTAGAGGTTGGTCTTAGTCTGGGGATGGCTCCTGTCTCTTCTCTCTCAGACATATGAGGTAAGACTGGGGCTGGCCTTCCTCCCATGGGGAAGGAGGTGTATTTTCTTCCTCTCATTAGAGTGCCAAGCAAGGAACTGGAGAGGCCAGGGGAAAGGAGTAAGGACAAAAGTTGCCCTTACAGCATGGGTCCAGTGTAGCCCCAGGGGTTAGGGCTTCGTAATAAGGTAATAAAAGGTTGCTTTCCTTGCCATATCTGCTGTGTATATATTTCGCCAGGAATACTCTGGAGAAAGTAGGGGTCTGGTGGGTGATCCAGGAATCTGTGTTCCAGCCATCTCTCTCTTGACATTGAACTGGAGAGAGGAATAACCAAAGTAGCTCCTGGGAAAAGAAGAAATGGGGAGCAGGAAGGAGTCTAGGCAAAGTGAATAGCATTGAAAAGGCAACCAATAAACGGATATGTTAATACATGTGGAGCAATAAACAAAGTAAGAAAGGGCTACAGTTACAGGATCACAAAGGAACTTTATACCTATACTACACTGTGTGAGAAGGTCAGACTTAATCCATAAAAAGATGAACTCCTTTGTTAGCCAACTGCTAACATTACTAGGGTACTTACTACATGCTAGGTGTAGTTCCGAGAGCCATCAATTAACTCATTATAGAGACACTGAGATGAACAGGTTGCCTTTAGGTTAAAAAGTGTGAATAAGCGGCAGATCTGTTCTCTTTTACCAATTTTGCTAGTCTGCAGCTGTGGTTCTGTTGACCTGGACTTACCAGGGGGTGCCCTGGAGGAGGTGGTACTTGAGGTGAGACCTGAGAGGCAAGAGATGAGGCTGGGAAAACTCAAGGGGCAGGGGCTCCAGAAATCCTGGAAGAATGCTTTGAGAAACTGGGGGAATCCAACAAAAAGAACCACAGAGGCTTGGCACCCGTAGCACAGTGGTTACGACGCCAGCCACATGCACCGAGGCTGGCTGGTTTGAGCTCGGCCTGGGCCAGCTAAACAACAATGACAACTGCAACAAGAAAATAGAAGGGCGTTGTGGCAGCTGCCTGTAGTTCCAGCTACTTGGGAGGCTGAGGCAAGAGAATCACTTAAGGTCCAGAGTTGGAGGTTGCTGTGAGGTGCAACGTCACAGCACTCTATCGAGGGCAACATAGTGAGACACTGTCTCAAACAAACAACAACCAAAAAAAGGACCACAGAGATAATGCCCGTTTTCACAGCAAGCCTCTACCCAAGAACAGAGCTGTGCAAGTGAGTGCTGCCCTCAGGAACAGGGCCTGGCCCAACACCTTTTTCTTACTTTTATATCAAAAGTTGGCTGTTTGGGTGGCACCTGTGACTCAGTGGGTAGGGCACTAGCTCCATATACTGAGGGTGGTGGGTTTGAACCTGGCCCCAGCCAGCTAAAACGGTAGTGGCTACTGCAACAAAAATAGCTGGGCATTGTGGTGGGTGCCTGTAGTCCCAGGTACTCGGGAGGCTGAGGCAAGAGAATCGCTTAAGCCCAGGAGTTAGAGGTTGCTGTGAGCTGTGATGCCACAGCACTCTACCCACGGCGACAGCTTGAGGCTCTGTCTCAAAAAAAAAAAAAAAAAAAGTTGGCAGTTACCCAGGTTCAGTTTTAGCAAAGTAAATTCAAGTTTCTTTGAAACAAGGGCAGATTATTTTTCTTTCTAAAAACAACTGATGGGAGGGATGCTTTTTATTTTTTTAACTAGCATATAGATTGTACTTTAGCATTCAATATTATTTTCTCATCTCATTGAGAAGTGTTAACTTCCTCCATTTTTCAGATGAGGAAACTAAAACCTAAGAAGTTAACAAACTCATGAAAAGAGCTCAGACTCAGGCCCCATTATTCAGACTCCAAATTCTATTTTCAATCATTTTTTATTCTTTCATTCATTGCAAAAAAAATCTATTGCATGCCCACATGTGCCAGGTATGCACTGAGCACACAGTGATGGTACCACAGACACGGCTCACCTGCTAGTTCCTCTTCTCTCTGTGCATCAAACTCTGAAGCAGGAACATATTAAGAGTGACAGACTAGTCTGAGCATGGTGGCTCATGCCTGTAATCCTAGCACTCTGGGAGGCCAAGGCAGGTGGACTGCCTGAGCTCAGGAGTTTGAGACCAACCTGAGCAAGAGTGAGACCCCATCTCTACTAAAAATAGAAAAATTAGCTTTGCATTGCACCAGGTGCCTGTAGTCCCGGGTGGTCTGGAGGCTGAGGCAAGAGGATTGCTCAAGCTCAAGAGTTTGAGGTTGCTGTGAGCTACGACACCATGGCACTCTACCAACGGGAACTGAGTGAGACTCTGTCTCAAAAAATAATATTAAGGGCGGTGTCTGTGGCTCAGTGAGTAGGGCACCAGCCCCATATGCTGAGGGTGGCGGGTTCAGCCCTGGCCAAACTGCAACAAAAAAAAAGAGCCAGGCATTGTGGCGGGTACCTGTAGTCCCAGCTACTTGGGAAGCTGAGGCAACAGAATCGTTTAAGCCCAGGATCTGGAGGTTGCTGTGAGCTGTGTGATGTCACAGCACTCTACCAAAAGGGCCATAAAGTGAGACTCTGTCTCTATAAAAAAAAAAAAAAAAATAATAATAATATTAATATTTTAAAAAGAACAATAGACTACATAATACCACATCTGGTATTTCTAATGGGTACTCAGGAATTACACTGATACTTATGCAAGACTCTCCCACTTATATTTATAGTTAACTCCTGCCATTCTTTCACTTAACATCTGTTTTGTGTCCACCCTATGATAGACATTATGTATTGACTATAATATACAAGCACCAGAGTTCAATCAAATAACACCTACCATGTACAAACTATTCTATCTGAAAATATTTATCAAGCATATACTCTGGAAAAAGTAGTCATGCAATAACTACTTTTTGCCACCTGGTAATCATAATAGCTATTATAGTACTTACTGAACACTTACTACGTGCCAAGTACCATGCAAAGTTCTTTACACATATTAAGAGATAGGCATTAGAGAGTTATTTACAATAACTATTAAGAGATAGGCATTAGAGAATATAAATCAACTTGCTCAGAATCATACAGCTAGATAGTGGTGGATGTGGAATTTGAATCCAGGCAACCAGCATTTTCCACCATTATGTTGTCCTACCTCCCATCCTATGCAGGCACTGGGTATACAACAGTGAACAATACAGATGTGATCTCTACCCTCAAGATGTGTACATACAGGGAGGAAAGGTAATCTTTATTTTTTTATATTTTTGAGACACAGTCTCATTCTGTCACCCTGGGTAGAATGCTGTGGCATCATATCTCACAGCAACCTCAAACTCCCAGGCATGAGCAATCCTCTAGTCTCAGCCTCCCAAGTAACCAGGACTGCAGGTACCCACCATGATGCCTGGCTAGCTTTTCTATTTTTAGTAGAGACAGGGTCTTGCTCTCACTCAGAGCTGTTCTCGAATTCATGAATTCAAGCAAACCATCTGCCTTGGCCTCCCAGGGTGCTAGGGTTACAGTCATGAGTCACTGCACCCAGCCAAGAAAGATAACCTTTAAACAAATAATGCTTTGGGGATGCCTAACAGGGTGCCTGGTTTCCTTCGAGCTTTATTAAAGCTTCCCCAAGGATATACCTTTTCAAGCCGACCCAGAGGATGAGTAAGCCTTAGGTAACAAAGGAGGGAGGGAGAGTTCAGTCCAGCCAGGGGAACAGCACAAGGAAATGCCTCAAGGTGGGAAGAGGCTTGGCTGTGGCTTGGCTGATGGAAGGGCTAGATGGATCCCAAGGAAGCTAAGGAAAAGAACAGGAGAACTGGCATGTAAATCTGTTCAAAGGTGACCCTAGCTGCAGGAGAGGAGGGATGGGAGCAAGAAAGTGTGTGGCGAAACCAGGCAGGAAGCTATCTCATCTGAGCAGATGTTCTGATTAACCTACTGACAGAGGGAATGGAAGTGTGTAGGTCAATGAAATATTTAGAATTTAGATTAGAATTGTTAGAATTGACTGGGCTTGGGTAAAGAAATGAAGCATAGGAGGGAGTCAAGCAAGGTTTTTGGCTCACAAAACTCAGTGGATGGTGGCACTCTTGGGTGGATCTGGGGAAGATGAGAGTTCAGGTTCATCCAAGGTGGCCATGGGCAGCCACCTGGGGCTGTTAAGTAACATGTGGAAATAAAGCTTTGGAACTTGGATGCCCTAACGGTGCAGATGACCATCTTGGACAAGGGTAAAATTGTCTAAGAACCCTGGAGACTTTACACTATGAAAGCTTATTGGAGAGGTTAGGGGAAATTGAACAAAGGGACTCAGAGATATGGTCAACCAGGAAGGGAGAAAGCCACGAGAGGGTGGAGTCTCTTTTAAGAAGGGAGCAATTTGATATGCAGACCTGATATGACTGAATTTAGCAGGGCACAGTTAAATACAGGAAAGGCTGTTACAATCTGGGATTTTTCCTGGGAGGTCTTTATGAAAGCCAGGCTTGAGGTGCACGGGAGTGTGCTTTTTACAGGAGAAGGCTCCACCTCCCAAGTTTGTAGAACAGCAAACAATACCAGCCAGAGCTGTCACCTCATGCTTCCTAGACTGGTGGCAATGTAGGGAATAGATTATAAAGAGAAACCAGGCTGGACAGAGATGGAGAGCAAACAGGAGGGGAGGGATGATGCAGAATCAACACCAGTAGGGAGTGGACATAAGATAAGAAGGGCAGGAAAGAGAGCTTTGGGGGAGCAAGTGGGTGAAATGAGGTAGGAAAAGCAGGATCTGCGTTCACTAAATACAGAGACGACTTTGGCCATGGCGAATCTGCCGGCCTAAGTGGCATGGGATGGAAGGAGCAGGTGGTCTGTAGGCAATGAGACACACAGATCTTCGGGTCAGGGGAATATTCCACACTATGGGAGTTCTGCTTCCCTGTAATCTTGAATTTGGGTTCCCTTTTAATTCTTAACAGCGGAGTTGACAAGGGTCTGGGCCGGGTTCTGGCAGAGATGTGACAGGGAAAGGGGTGGCGTCTCGCTGATGTCAAAGACGACTCCTGGCTCACTGCTATCTCAGTTTACCCCACAGATGGCTTTTTCCAGCCGCAGGTCCATAAACCTCAAGACTCTGGCCTCCCTTCTAGTGGGCGTGAGTTTCTTGGCACTGCAGCAGTGGTTCCTCCAAGCCCGGAGGTCCCCGCAGCAGGAGGGGAAGAGGGACGGCCCCACCGATACGCCCTCCGCCACCACGCAGCCGGTGAACCCCAGTGTCACACAACTCACCCCAGGACTCCAGTGCGTGGCCAACGCCTCCGCCAACACCACAGCTGACTTCGAGCAACTACCCGCGCGGATCCAAGACTTCCTGCGGTACCGCCACTGCCGCCACTTCCCGCTGCTCTGGGATGCGCCAGCCAAGTGCGCGGGCGACAGAGGTGTCTTCCTGCTCCTGGCGGTGAAGTCGGCGCCGGTGCACTACGAACGGCGCGACCTCATCCGGCGCACCTGGGGGCAGGAGCGCAGCTACCGCGGGCTGCCGGTGCGCCGCCTCTTCCTGCTGGGCACCCCTGCGCCCGGGGACGCGGAGCGCGCCGCGCGGCTGGCCGCGCTGGTGGGGCTGGAGGCGCGCGAGCACGGCGACGTGCTGCAGTGGGCCTTCACCGACACCTTCCTCAACCTCACGCTCAAGCACGTGCTCCTGCTGGACTGGCTGGCGGAGCGCTGTCCGCACGCGCGCTTCCTGCTCAGCGCCGACGACGACGTCTTCGTGCACACCCTCAACGTGCTTGGCTTCCTGCAGGCACAGCCGCCCGATGGACACCTGTTCGCCGGGCAGCTCATGTACGGCTCCGTGCCCATCCGCGACAGCCGGAGCAAGTACTTCGTGCCTCCGCAGCTCTTCCCGGGTGAGGTGTACCCCGTGTACTGCAGTGGCGGCGGCTTCCTCCTGTCCGGCGCCACAGCCCGGGCCCTGCACGCGGCAGCACGCCGCACGCCGCTCTTCCCCATCGACGACGCCTACATGGGCATGTGTCTGGAGCACGCGGGCCTGGAGCCCAGCGGCCACGAGGGCATCCGCCCCTTCGGCGTGCGGCTGCCAGGCGTCCTTCACGACTCCTTTGACCCCTGCATGTACCGCGACCTGCTGCTTGTGCACCGCTTCACGCCCTACGAGATGCTGCTCATGTGGAAGGCGCTGGGCAGGCCTGCGCTGAGCTGTGGCCAGAAGCACACCGTCTCCTGAGGCCGGGCGCGGGCGCTGCTGGGTGATGAGCAGCCCCAGCCCCCATGGCCTCTACCCGTGATGCTTTCCCTGCTGAGAACGTCTTTTCCTGCCCTGGGTATCTTCTGCCCCTACCACCCGGCTGTGCATTGAAAGCTGGTGGAGGTTCCAGGTGGAGGTTGGGAAATACCTAAGTACTGGCGCCATCACCAAAAGTTTTGGTTTTGTTGGTCTGGGGTGACCCCAGACATGCAGATATTTTTTAAATTCCTCAGGTGATCCTAATGTACAGCTATGGTAAAGGGCCACTGAGCCAGGAACGTCTGTTCCTCCTTGCAAGCCCAGTCCCAACACCCCCTCTACAAGCCCTGGGGGACACCCAGCTCCCCCACTCTGACTAGACGGTGGGCAGTGGAGCAAGTGTGGTATAAATATGACTTGTTCCCATGGTTTCCTCCACAAACACAGAGGACAGAGCTAGAGCTGGGCCGGCAACCATCAGATGAATCCCCTCTCAGAAGTCAGCCATCACTCGGGATTGAAGGGCTTCTGACAGCCTTCTTCCCACCACTGCCTCAGTATCCCTCTGAGGTCAAAATCTACACTGTGCAAAGTGGAAACCTGAGCCCCAGTCAGGACGGTGACTAATCCAAGGCCATGTAGACATTTGCAGAAAACAGACCACTGTAGTCCACACCACACTCACCCTGACCAAAGCTAACGGCTGTTTGGTCAGCATGTGTAGATTTTGACCTCAGAGGGATACTGAGGCAGTGGTAGGAAGAAGGCTGTTTGGGTCCTTGCTGGTGGGTACCTGCCAGCCAGCCCTCACTCCCAGACAGAAAAGACAGGCTTTTTTGCCAGGGTCTGGGTGTCTGTGTCAATCAGCCTTGGAAAACAAAGCTGGGTGGTGATCTGGGGGTGGGGGTGGCGTGGGAGGTGTGACACGCCAGGGAAAGCAGCGCTGGGAAAGCCTGTGAAGGTCAGCATGTGGAATTGTGTCTGGGCCTGGGGGATCTGAACAGTGGTGTACAATGGTTAGGGGGGCTGGAGAGTCTGCAGTGTACAGTGAGACCAGACTGTGGTCCTACACTGCCAGTCATCTTGGCAAAGTAGGAAACCAAGAAAACAGCTTTAGAGAAGAAATGTGTGTCACTACGGTCCCACCTACGAAAGACAGATGAGAGGTTCTCAACTTCAAGGAGGAAGGAGCATGGGCAAGAAGTCAGGAGACGGACCAAATACCTTTCCCTGCCTTCAGAGCAAAGTCCAGACTCCTCGGGCCAGCACTTAGGGTTCTTGGCTGTATTACTAATCTGTCCATCCTCATCCTCTTTGTTTCTCCCCACTATCAGACTCCATCCAGGGGAGCCATTCTCAGCATCCCTACTTTGTTGGGCTCTCTCCTGCCTCTGCATCTTTGCACAAGCTCTGATTTGGTTACCTAAATATCCCTTAGCCACCATCACCATTCCTGTCTCTTGTGTCAATTAGTATGTCTGTGATGGAGGCTGCTAGCTATCAGCCAAAATCTGCTACTCCCTACTCCTCTCCCCATGCTACAAATAGACTATATTTCTAGCATCCCTACCCTCATGGTTAGCTGTGGCCATGTATCTAGATGTGAACAGCATCCCTACCCACTAGAAGCCAGTATCACAGCCTCACAGCCCAGACACAAGTAGACATGAGGAGGACCAGTCCTGGGTCTGTCTATGCTCACTTCCTCCTTCCACTGGGCTGGAATATGGATGAGCTTGTGAACCAGCTCTGACTTTGCAGATGAGGATGACACTCCAGGCCTAAGCTTCTTAACTGTTGGCATTTTAGGTAGGGGAGGGTTTTTTTTTTTTTGTCCTGTCCTGATGTTTTTAACTGTTGGCATTTTGGGTAGAGGAGGGTTTTTTTTTTTTTTTGTCCTGTCCTGATGTTTTTAACTGTTGGCATTTTGGGTAGAGGAGTTTTTTCTTTCTTTCTTTTTTTTTTTTTTTTGTTCTGTCCTGATGCTGCATTGTAAAACATTTAGCAGCATCCCTATCCTCTACCCAGTAAAAACCCTATCACGATCAAAAAATTTCTAGACCTTGCCATGTTCACCTTCTTGATAACCACTGGCCTAGAGAAAAGCAGAACCTCATGAGGGTTTCTGAGTCACTGCATAGGAATGGACTTTGATCACTGACCATGGATTGACTTGTATGCTGAGCCCAGTGAGGAAAACAATAAACTTGAATGTTTTATTGAGCCTCTGTATCTTAGTTGACTCTTTGTTATAGCAGCTTTGCCCTCCTAGTGTCTTAGCTGGGAAGCTTATAAACAATTATTTCCCACAGTTCTGGGAAGTCTGAGATCAGCAGATTTCAGGTGTGTGAGGTCTAATTCCATACCACATTCTAGCTGTGTCTTCACATGGTGGAAGGGGTGAATAGGCTCTCAAGGGCTTGTTTTTTGTTGTTGTTAAGAGATGGAGTCTCTGTCACTGTGAGTGGAGCATAGCAGTATGATCATAGCTCATGGCAGCTTTGAACTCCTGAGCTTAAACAATCCTCCCACTTCAGCCTCCTAAGTAGCTCAGACTAAGGCATAGCAATGCCAAACTAATTTTTGAATTTTTTTTTTTTTTTTTTTTTGTAGAGATGGGCGTCTTGCTAGGTTGCCCAGGCTAGTCTCAAACTCTTGACCTCAAGCAATCATCCTGCCTCTGCCTCCCAAAAGGTGGAGATTAATAATATATATAAATCTGGTGGAGATTAAAAAATATATAAAACCACACCCATTTGTTAACCTACATTTCTGTTAAAATCAAGGCAGGACTGCATTCCCCACTGGAGGCTCCAGAGGAGAATCCATTTCTTTGCCTTTCAGGCTTCTAGAGATCCTCTTTGAGATCAGCAATGTAGCATTTCTCTGTGCCTTGCTTCCATAGGCAAATCTCTCTTTGACTCTTCTGCCTTCCCCTTCCCCTGCTAAGGACCCCATGATTACATTGGGCCCACCTGCATAGCCCAGGATTACCTTCCTACTGTAAAGTCATCTGATTAGCAGCCTTTGTTCATTCTGCAACCTTATTTCCCTTTATCGTGTAACTTAACATATGCACAGGTTCCAGAAAATAGGGTGTGGACAACTTTGGGGGGGGGGCATTAGTCTGCCTACCACAATGCCCAGTAAACACAGGTAGAATAAATAATGAAAAATGAATAAATGAACAAATGTGCTTCCTTCATACAGACCTCCCTGATGTGGACTGCCATTCTGGATACTTTAGTATTGGGAATCCTAAATTCTCTGCCCAGCTGCCATTTGTCAAGAGACAAGGAAACAAAACGCTGAGGCCAAAAAGCTGAGTTGTCCTCTGAAAAATCTGAATTGTGCTTTGATGCAATTCACTGTCGCAAAAGCATACGGAAAAGGGCTTTGACAACTTCCATTTCCATGACAGGCGAATTATCCCCGTTTTACTCCTAAAGAGATTAAGATTCAGGAACTTTACAGCTCAGACAGATGGGGAAGCCGCACTTATGGGTCTAGTTTGTGACTCTGAGACTTGGGCACCTCGTCTTTGAAGGTGGGTTGCTCGCGTGTCCAGTCCCAGAGAAGGCCGCACAGCCCCGCACCCCTGGCGCCATCTGACCCATCACCAGCCAGTCGGTGGCAAGGCGCGCGCCGACCCGCTCCTCTGCTAAGAGCTCCGCGGCCGCCAGGGGACGCGCCTCGCACGCAGCTCTCCTGCTCTTCGCGCCGCACGTCGCATCCTGCCTGTTCGCGGACTCGCGGAAGCAGCCCCCGGGCGAGCGCCACAACTCGCTTTGCGAGGCCAGAATGACTTTGATACTCAAACCTCCCGAGGATCCCACGATCTAGAGAATGATGTGCCTGTCTCACGAACCTAGATCCAAAAATCCTACACAAAAATACTAGCAGGTGGATTGGAGTGACAGGTAAAATAGGAAAGTTTATCAGAACCGAGGTAGGTTTATCCCAGATATTCCAGATGGATTTAACATTAGAAAAACAATCAGAATATATCAGTGAAACAGTGAGATCCGTCAATGTTGATGAAATGTACATTTCATCAAGAGATAGATGAGCATCTCAGATGCAGTGGATAAAACGGTAAAAATTCAACATCCATTCATGATTTTAAAGAAAATTTTAGTAAGGCTTGGCGCCGTGGCTAACGCCTGTAATCCTAGCACTCTGGGAGGCCACGGGGGATGGATTGCTTGAGCCCAGGGCTTGGAGATCAGCCTAAGCAAGAGCGAGACCCCGTCTCTAAAAACTAGCTGGGGATTGAGGCGGGTAGTCCCAGCTACTTGGAAGGCGGAGGCAAGAGGATTTCTTGAGCCCAAGGGTTTGAGTTTGCTGTGAGCTGTAATGCCACAGCAGTCTACCCGGGGTGACAAAGTGAGACTATCTCAAACAAAAACAAAACAGAAAAAGAAAATTTGAGTAAAAGGTGAAAACATCTGGAAGCATTTTCTTTAAGGTTAGGAACAAGACTGGATGTACCTATTACCACCACTCTTCAACATCGTTCATGACTTGCTAGCACAGTGAGACAAGAAAAGATACAAAAACATAATGATTGTAAATAAATAAAATGTTCAAAACCTCAGAAGTTTACAACTCTATCAAATCCATCTTCCCTTTGTGTAACAATGTGAGGCCAAACTCCTCATCCTGAAATGAAATTCTTATGTAACATAATCTGTCCACAGTCACATCTTCAAAAAGCCAATATAATGCTTTAATTGTAGTATAAAATATAAATAAAAGAAAAACACTTTAAAATAATGTGCCTTTTTGATATTAAATTCTGGGGTTTAACCACAAAAATAAAACCCTCTCCTGCATATTTTCAAATCTCCCCCTAGGGAGCTGTACACCTCTTTGAGAACTAAGAACTATTATTAGTCTACATCAGTGATTTTCAGCTGGTGTGCCAGGGCAGATCATTAATTAAACTATTTTTGAAAGAAGTTCAAAGCACAGTATTTTTTTTTACTCTTTTTTTAATCAACATAATTTAAGTGTGCCACAAAAGGTTAACTATAGGTTCAAGTGTGCCATGAGATTAAAAAGTTCAAAAAATGCTGATCTACATAGAAAACCCATCGACACACACACACACACACACACATTTCACATAAATGATTAAATTACTAAGAAAAAGCACCAAGTTTTCTAGATAGAAAATCAAAGAACAGAAATCAATTTAATTCCATACAGGAGTAACAAGCAATCAGGAAAGTCATTTTTAAAAGTATCAATAGGCGGGGTGCAGCTGCTCACAGCTGGAGGCAGGAAGATCACTTGAGGTCAGAAGTTTGAGACCAGTGTGAGCAAGAGCCAGACTCTGTCTCTACAAAAAAATAGAGAAATTATCTAGGCATGTTAGTGTGTACCTGTAGTCCTAGCTACTCAGAAGGCTGAAGCAAGATGTCCCATCTCAGGAGTTTGAGGTTGCCATGAGCTGTGATGATGCCACTGTACTCTAGTGTGGGAGACAGAGCAAGACCCTGTCTCAAAACAAAATTAAAAAAAATAAAAAAAGGAAAGAAAACCTGGGGCAGCACCTGTGGCTCGATGAGTACTGCACTGGCCCCATATACCAATTGTGACAATTGTGGCGGGTTCAAACCTGGCCCTGGCCAAACTGCAACAAAAAATAGCTGTAGTTCCAGCTACTCGGGAGGCTAAGGCATGAGAATCGCCTAAGCCCAAGAGCTGGAGGTTGCTGTGAGCTGTGACGCTACAGCACTCCACCGAGGGTGAGAAAGTGAGACTCTGTTTCTAAAAAAAAAAAAAAAAAAGAAAGGAAGATGTGTGGAGTCTGAGGTTAAGGTAGGGAGTGACCTGTCCAAGGTCACATGAGGCTGCTGAGCATCAAGGATTAAGGGCCTGGGTTTTCCTGCCTGCTGCTCTTGGGGCCTAACTACTCCTTCAGCCAGCACACTTAATGTCCACCACACCCAGAGTCCAAAGGCTAGAGCTACACAAGGATAGAAGCCAAGTAACAATATCACTGTCTAGACACTGAGCCACCCAGAGGTATTCCATCTCCCACAATATCCCAGTGTCCAAATTTCAACAAAGCCTTTCAAAAAATAAGAAACACAAAGGGGCGGGGCAGGGTGGATCACACCAGTAATCCTAGCACTCTGAGAGGCCAAGGTGGGAGGATCCACTTGGGGTCCGGAGCTTGAGACCAGTCTGAGCAAGAGCGAGAACCTGTCTATACTACAAATAGAAAATATTGGCTTGGTGCCCGGTGCTCAGTGGTTAGGGTGCCAGCCACATACACCGGGGCTGGTGGGTTTGAATCCAGCCGGGCCTGCTAAAACAACGAATACTATAACAACAACACAAAATTGTCAGGCATTGTGGCAGGCACCTGTAGTCCCAGCTACTGGGAGGCTGAAGCAAAAGAATCACTTAAGCCCAAGAGTTTGAGGTTGCTGTGAGCTGTGATGCCACAACACTCTACTGAGGGCAACATAGTGAGACTCTGTCTCCAAAAATATATATATATATATTGGCTGGGTGTCGTGGGGTGCCTATAGTCCCAGGTACTCCGGGGGCTGAAGCAAGAGGATCCTTGAGTCCAGAATCTTGAAGTTGCTGTGAGCTAAGCTAATGCCACTGCACTCTAGCTGGGGACAGAGCAAGACTCTTCTGTCTCAAAAAAAAAAAAAAAAAATAAAAAATCACAAAGGAGAAACCCAGACACAGCATTGTTCATACCTTCAGTGGGAGGAAAACTTCCTGGGCCCCAACCCATCTTGGTAACATTTGGAAATGAAGGAAGCAGTCCTTTGGGGCCAGACTGTGGAGCTCTGCCTGGGACCCCAGAGTCACTTCCCCTCTCCTCCCCACTGTGACAGCCACATCCCACAGGTGGGGTGGCACAGAACCCCACCCTCTAGGTCTCGCCACGGAGCATGTGGCTGCCCTCCATTGGATTCTTCCGTGCTTGGGGCATCTAATACAGAGGTGGGTGTTCTGCTGCTCATGGGGACTGGGAAAGCTGGCCGCACCTGTTACACTGAGCATGCTGGGTTAAGTGGGTCACTGTCCCAGGGCCGCTGCTCAGTGTGGAGGTGGAGAGCACCCTGCAGAGCCCTCCATCTAGTTCTCCAGGGGGAGGTGGCCCTCCTGGTCCCTGCAGATGCCTCCCCTTGCCAAGGCTCACTGTGTGCCACCAAAGCCAGCAGATCAGGAACCTGCTTTGAAGGTCAACCTTCTTTTTCCTCAGAGCTACAGGTAAAACTGCCACTCTCTCAGCATTGGTCCATGTTATAACAATTTCTTTAGGGATGGTCCCTTTCCTCCCAGGGACAGTCATTTACGGTATAATTCTGCTGTGACACAGGCCATCTCTTCCCCCCACCCCAGCCTACACTCAGCCTGTCTTTGAATAACAAACAGCTCCATTAACATATGCTACCCACCAGAAGAGCAATCTTTCCAGATTACTTCTGGCGCTCACAAGAACACAGCGATGACATCAGCTTTTAAGATGTCATCCTTGATTCTTTACTCATACTCTCAAGAATTTGAATCAGTAGACGAGCAGACTAGATTTGGATTTGAACAAGTTCATTCGGCTGCTGGGGCAGAGGGACCTAGGGGTCACAGGGAGTCTGGGGGTAGTGAGGAGGAAGTGGGGTGACTCAAGCATGAAGGGATGCCGCAGACAGGGGCTCTGTGGGCCTGGAGTTTGGAGAAAGTCTGGACACCTGAAGGTGGAACTCGATAGATCCTAGAGCCTGTGAAGGCAACTAGGGGTGGGCATGGAGGTCCCCCCCTACCCCACTTACCCTGCAGCCCTCAGCATGCAGGGAGAGGTGGCAGGCCCTGGGGTATGAGTCCCACTCCTGGCTCCCCCCATGTCCCCTCCCAGTGTCCCCTCCATAACAGCCACACTGTGGGCTGAGGGCCAGAGCTTCTAATCTTCATTGCTGGCCCAGGATGAAGGATTCCGAAGCACCCTCTGCTTGAGCAATGCTGGGCTCTGTACATAAGTGGGGAGAAGGGCACCCCCCAAACTCTCAGGGATGTGACGCAGCTGCTAGGAGCCCCCATCCAACCTCTGCTCACATGGATGTCCGAGAGGCTAGCCATGGGTGGGACAGGTGCTCCCTCCATACCTTAGGACCCATCAGGTGCTAAAATATCTGGAACCTAAAAGCTTTCTAAGCAAATGAGCTCCTGTCTTAGGCCCAAAGAGATATATCTCCCTGGCTACCCTTAGGACCTAAATGTCTTAAAGACCTACCAGGACCCCTTTCACACCCCATTCAGTCATATTTTCCCGGCAGCCTCCCATCTCATCTCCTCAGGGCTCAGCTGGGAACCCAGAGCATAATTAGTTGGAACCCCACAGCTGGAAAAGGGGCAGTGGGGACCTGTATTAGCCTGAGGGAGAGGCATAGGCAAGTGCCATCTCCTCTAGGTCTCAGATGGTACAGGGAGGTCTTGGGCATCCCTGGAACCCACCTTACTCGCCACCCACCTTACTTGGCAATGTGCAGGCAGGGGCTCTGGATGACAGCTCGGCTGCAGCTCCTTCCACTGGCTAAATCTTGGGCAGGAGAGTCTCACTCTCAGGATCTACATGTAATGCCCAGGGATCCTCAGGGAGGAACCAGGTGGACACTCCCAGTACTTTGGAAAACAGTCTGGCAGTTCCTCAAGACATGAAATAGTCCAGGCCCACAGAGGCTCATGCCTATAATCCCAGCACCCTGGGAGGCCAAGTTGGGAGGATCAGTTGAGACCAGGAGTTTGAGACCAGCCTGGGCAACATAGTGAGACTCATCTTTACTAAAAACTTAGCCAAGTATATGGTGCAAACAATAGTCAGGTGTGGTGTCAGGAGCCTGTGGTCCCAGCTAATCAGGAGGCTTGAGGTAGGAGGATGGCTTGAGCCCAGGCATTTGAGGTTGCAGGGAACTAATGATGCCACTGCATTCTAGCCTAAAATAACCTGTCTTAAAAAAAAAGAAAAAAGTTAAACATAGAGTTTCCCTATGACCAAGAAATTCCCTATGACATACACCCCCCAAAATTGAAAGCAGATATCTACACAAAAACTTATACATGAATGTTCAAGTCTCAAATGTCTGTTGATGGATGAATGAACAAAATATGGTATATCCATACAATGGAGCATAATCCAGCCCTAAAAGGAAAGGAAGTCCTGAAGCATTCTGTGACAAGGACAAAGTGAAAACAGTGCACGATGAAAGATGTCAGACATGAAAGACCACATATTGTATGATTTCACTGTATGAAATGTGTCCAGAATAGGCACATTCATGGAGACAAAGAATCGATTTAAGGTTGCCAGGGGCTAAAGAGGAGGGAAAATGGGGAGCGACTGGGTACAGGATTTATTTGGCGGTGATGAAAATATTCTGAACTTAGATAGTGGTTATGGTTGCACAATTTTGTGAATATAATAAAATCACTGAATTTCATACTTTAAGGGATAACTTTTATGGCATATAAATTGTATCTCAGTAATGAAAGTAAAACAAGATAGAGAAGTGTCACCCACTCTTCTTTCCTGCTATGCCATCCATTCTCCATTCTTTTTAGCCCTCCCTCCTTTCCCCAGGGGGAACCAATCTCTTTAATTTCTCCTCTATTGTTCCTGTATTCCCTTTGCACAGTGAGCAGAACACACTTGCGTATACTCTTGTATTTTCATCTCTCTCACATGAAGGGTAGCGTACTATCAACGCTCTTTTGGCCTTTGCATTTTTTTTTTTTTTAATTTAACAGTGTGTCCAGGAGTCCAGGAACTCATACTATGTCAATTCAATAAGATCTTCATTTTTTACAGCTACATAGTACTCCATTCTGTGAATATATTATAGTTTTTTCAACCTCCCTCCCACTTGTGGGCATTAAAATTGTTTCCAATTATTTTACAATAAAAATATTTCCATACGTATTTTCATACCGTTTGGAGGCACATCTTCCGGTTAGATTCTTAGAAGTGGAACTGCCGCATTAAAGGATAAGTGCGCATGTAATTTGGCCGGGTATTTCCAAATTTCTCTGGACAGGATTGTTCCAGTTTGCCTTCCTACCAGCCATATGAATGGCTAAACCTTGCAAATAGAATGTTTTGTGGTAATTTTCATTTTTTGTCTGTCTGATAAGTGAACATCTCAGTATGGTTATAACTTACCTCTCTCTAATTATGAATGTTCTTGTTTAAACATATGAGAAAAAATAGGATATGATTTGTATATCTCTTTTAGTGAAATAACTGTTTATACCTTTTCCTTTATTTTACTGTTGGATTTGGGAGTTTATGGTATTTTTTATGGCAGCCTGAGCTAAGATATATAATTTTATTTTTTACATTTAGATCCTTAATCCATGTAGAGCTTATCCTTTTGTTGGGTGAATGCTATGGTTTGGATGTTTGACCCCTCCAAAACTCCTGTTGAAATTTGATACCCAGTGTTGGATGTAGGGCTTAATGAGAAGTGGATCCCTCAAGAAAAGGTTAATGCCCTTCCTGGGTGGGTGATGTCAAGTGCGTTCTCCTTCTGTTAGTTGCTGAGAGAGCTGGTTTTTAAAAGGAAGCTGGCACACCTGCCCCCCCCCCCTTGCCATGTGATCTCTGCAAACGCCAGCTACATTTCACTTTGGAAGCAGCCCAAAGCCCCCAGCAGATACCCAACCTTGAACTTTCCTGCCGTCAGAATCATGAACCAAATATACCATTTTACTTTATAAATTTCCCAGCCTCAGCTCTTCCCTTATAGCAACAGGAAACAGACTAAGACAGTGTAACATATGTATCCAATTTTATCTTTTTCCAAATGGCTACCCAGTTGTCCCCTCAACTTTATTATAAAGTCTATCTTAAGTGTGTAACAAAGGTAGCATCTCAAATCACTGAGAGAAAGATGTACTGGGGTCTAATTCTGAATTTAATTTTCTAGTCTATTTGTACATCAGTACCACCCCATTTTAATCATAGAAGCTTTTATTTTTTAAATGTCTGGTAAGGTAACTTCCCCTCCTAGTTTTTCCTTTCCAGTGTTTTCCTTTGTGCTCTTCCATGTGAACTTTAGTATTGACGTATCTATCTTCATAAAATACCTTGCTGGTATTTTTATTGGGATTACATAGAATTTAAAAATTAACTTATGGAGAACTGATACATATATATGTATATATACATACACACATACACAACACACACACACAAACACACATATATATACACACACATATATATATACACACATATATGTGTGTGTGTGTTGTGTATGTGTGTATATATGTGTGTGTGTGTGTGTATATATATATATATATATTTTTTTTTTTTTTTTTGAGACACAGTCTTGCTCTGTCACCCAGGCTGAAATACAGTGGCCTAATCAAGCTCACTGCAATTTCAAACTTTTGGAGCTCAAGTGATCCTCCTGCTTCAGCCTTCCAAGTAGTTGGGACTATAGGTGTGAACAATCACTCTGCTAATTTTTCTTTTCTCTTTTCTTTTCTGTTGTTTCTTTTGGTAGAGACGGGGTTTCCATCTTGCTCAGGCTGGTCTCGAACTCCTGGCCTCAAGCAATCCTTCCTTCTCAGCCTCATCAAGTGCTAGGATTATAGGTGTGAGCCACTGTGCCTGGCACACCTTTATAATGTTAACTTATCCAATCACGAAGGATAGTGTCCCATCTATTTTTTTTTTTTTTTTAGTGTCTTTCAAGAATGTTTAAAATTTTTTCTTGTGTAAGTCTATGCATAAAGGCTATGGAATTTTAATATGTTAATGTTATATCCTGCTTCATCACTCAACTCTTACTGTTTGAATAAGTTTTATCACCAATACTCTGGGGTTTTTCAGGTATAATTTTATATCATCTGAAAACAGAGATACATTTATTTCTTCTTTACCAACTCTTAGGCCTCCCATTGATTTCTTTTGTCTAAATGCAGCGGCTAATACTGCTAGTGGACTAGGAATGGAGATGGCGGCATTCTTGCCTTGCTCTTGATCTTAGTGGAAATGCGTCTAGTGTCTTTTGATGCTTTAAAAATAAATTAATTATAAAATACAGTCTTTAGAACTATATTTTATCATGTCAAAAAAGTATCCCTCAAATCCTACCTCCCTGAGTGTTTTTATCATGAATGGGCCTTGAATTTTGTTAAAGCTTTCTCAGCATTTATAGAGAAAATTGTATGATTTTTTTCCTTAGGTTCCTTAACATGCTTGTTACAGGTTGAGTTGTGTCCCACAGCAGCAACTGACCCTGATGGGTTGAACTTCTAGCATCCAGAACTGAGACAGTAAATCTTTGTTGTTTAAGCCACCCAGTTTGCGGTGCTTTGTTATGGCACTTTGTTATGAAACTAACACAATACTGCTAATGGATTTTCTAATATTAAACCAAATTTGAATTCCTAGGATAAATCCATCTTGGTTCTGGCTTGTTTTTTAACAATATCCACAACAGTAATAAAATCCTGTATATAAGCAATATTTTGAGAGACAAATGAAATTGAAAGCAATTCAAAGATCTTTTTTTGCCTCCATAACTCATTTGCATGACATCTGCTCTGCCCCAGAGTTCAATGTGACCCTTCCATTTCTTGACCACTCAGGGTAGCACCATTAGCAATTACTTCCAGCTGAAAGTTCTGTGTGCCTAACTGGACTTCTCTCCCTGCAATCTTGACCCCTTGCCCAAGCTAGCTAGATGGGAATAGCAGGAACTGGATGACATGATTATTTTAATATCCAACCTCAAGACACCAGACATTAGGAGCACTTGGTGCTACTCTCCCAGGCCAAGTGGCTTCCTTTAGGGTTCTCAAACAATGACCTGGTGATTAGATCTGCTGTTTCATTTTTTTTTTTTGCCAAACAAAACTATTATAGGTTTAACCTGGAAAACCTTGTTACACACAGGAACAGTAAAAATAGGCCTGGTGCAGAGAAGAGTCTATCTCCAGGCTCTGGTAGGGTGGGAAGAATAGAATCCTGCAGACCCAGGACGGGAGGGGCCAGCCAAAAGATTTTCCCAAGTGGAGGCAGAGGGCTCTTCTGCGAGGAAGTGAGTGCCCAGTCACAGGGGATCTAAGCAGAGGTTGAGGAACTGGTCAACAGGCCTGCAGAGTGGACTTTTCCTGGGGAAATGGGGGAGAGGGAGGGAAACAGCACAAGGGCACAAGAGTGGAGTCAGACGGGGTAGGTTTGAATACTAGTTCTGTCATTAGTAATTGTGTGACCTTGGCATTTCTCTGAGGCTGGGTTCTGTCATCTGCAAAATGGGCTAATAAAGGCTCCAGCACAACATGGTTGTGAGAATTAATTGGGAAAAACACCTATGCCTCAGGCCTCGTAATGGCACCATCAGATGACTCAGTTCATAAAAACTGACCAGCAGGATCCTAGGGCACAGCATCATCAAAGCCCTACCACCTCCCCGGACTTGATGGGCACACCTGACTCCCCCTGGCTTATCTTGCCCTCTCCTTTCCCTTTCAATGGCTCCCCCCCACCCACCCACACCAGACCAGGGACCCTGGACTCTCTGGGCCTCTTCCCCCACTTGGCAGGGAAGGTGGAGCTGCCAGACATGAACTCTGAAGTGGGCCCTTCCACCCCTAACAGTCTAGGATGCCTGAGATTCTAACCAGCCACATGTGCATGTCTCTGCTTCTAGGAGTCAGTGTTTTCACAAAATGAGGTGGTTGGACTAAAGGAAAATAACACCAGCTAACATGTTGAGCTCTTACTCTAAGCAAGGGGCCATTGTAAGGGATTTACATGGATGGACCCGTTGAATCCCAGGACAGCTCCATGGGGAGGATGCTACTCTGCTGGTTTTTTAGGTGAGGTGACTGAGGCACAGCAAGGGTGGGCCACTTGCCCAAGATCACACAGCTACTATGAGCCCAGGCAGGGTCCACACTTGCAACCACCGTACAACACCCCTCTTGTGGCTCCAACACTGAGATACAGAAGGGGGTCTGAATGTCCTCTGAACCCCCTTCCCCTTATGTGGGCTGAGGCAGACATGTCTCTCAGACATGACCCCAGCTCTACCTTGCTTAGCCCAGAGGCAATGGTGCCCAATACCCTGCATGATGGGGCTCCTACGGAGCCTGGTGACTTGCCTGTGCCTGATCATCACACACTTCAGCTGGGAGCCATCTTACAGACAAGGAAAATGAGGCTCTGAAAGGACAGAAGACTTGAGCAAGTCACACAGGCTGGAGCCTAGACCTGCTTGGCTCTACCAAGTGCTGCCGTCTTCCTGATAATGAGCCTCAGCCTCACAGGGGAAGCAGGACCCCTCCACTAACTCAGAGATGCAGACAGGGGGAGGCCCACGGAGGGGTGGGTAGGGATGCCCCTACCTAAAATAGGGGGGGCATGTTGGTGGGTGGGGACAGATGGCAGATCAGCACAAAGGAGGCTTGAGGTGGGGAGTACAGTAGAGCCCTGAAATGAGGTGCTGGGGGCTGGTAAGGCTGCTGCCAGTGGACTGGGTTAGGGGAGAAGGGGGTGCAGTCTTGGAACATCATTCTGTGGGTGGCAGCCCACAATTGGGCATTTGAAAGTGCTCCTTGGCTGGATAGGAGGCTCCCAGGGGGTTAGAGCAACTCAAACATCTGGGTAGCCTGTGGCAGGCGGTGAGGCGAGGGGAGAGGCTAGAGAAGTCTGGGTAACTGAGAGGTGGATGACATCACGACTTAGGAACTGGAGGGGGAGGATGAGCAGGCCTGAGTTTCTCCACCTGCAAAGTGGGCTGATAAGAAGCAAGCCAGCAGGTCCCAAACCCCAACTGCACGCCAGAACTGGTCCTCCTTAAGTCTTCTGTATCATATTTCTCACACAGCCCTATCTTACAGATTAAGAGACCCAGGATCAGAGCCTTTCCAAGGCATTCTGGGAGCCAGAGTCAAGTATGAGCTTGGGATTCAGCCCCCTCCTGCTACAGCCCAACACAGCACCACAAGGACCCTCTCTGTGTCTCACTGGGGTCTGGGTTCCCCTTCCTCCGCCCAAAACCTCGAGGGTGGATGTAGGGGGAGACGGAGAAAAGAGCCGCGCCTGCCTCATCAAGTCCTTTTCACAGCCACCCGGCCTGGACCCCAGAGTGCACAAGGTGTTGCGCCCACGGTCAGCCCTACTCTGAGCCTCAGCCCGGTCCCCTGCGGAGCAGGCAGTTCCCAGGTGTTGCCCACAGGACTGCTCCACCGCCGCGGACAGAGCTCGGGTGGGAGAGAGGGAGAGCGACGACCAGACCAAGCAGAGAAAGGCCAGAACCTCGCAGCGACAGCAGAGCCCCCTCCCCGCCGCCTCCCCGCGGCCTCCCCGCGCTCGGCCCCACAGCGCGCTCCAGCCCGCATGCGCGCAGCCCCGCCCACCCGCCCGCGGAGGCCACGCCTCTGCCTCCAAATGGGCGGGGCGAGGGCGGGGCCGAGCCGAACCCCGAGAATCCGAGCCTGAGCCCCAGCGAGGCCGGCGCAGCCTCCGCCCCAGCGCCCGCGCGGTGTCCCGCATCTCTGGAGAGCAGCTCGGTCCGCGGCGGCGCGGCAGGTGGGAGGCTCGGCGCGCAGGGAGGCGTGTGCGAGCGCGCGTTTGTGTGTGTTTCGGAGGTGTATGTGCGGGTGCAGCGCAACCCGGAGAGTACCCCGGGAGCACGGACCTGTGCAGGGGGCTGCGCATCCGGCGGGCAGGGGAGGGGTGGGGGAGGAAGTAAGCTGGCCTGGAGGCCTAGAATCCGCCCCCGCCCCCGGGCTCGTCCCCACCCTACCCTGCGGCGAGGGGCCTTGTCAGCATCCCCCAGCTAACTCTGGAGTCATTTTCCTTGTGCTAAGGCGGTGGGCTGCTCTTAACACTGGGGCTTGACTGTCTCTTCCCCTCCTCCTAAAATTCCCCTTTACTGCACCCCCTTTAGCTCCTCCACTCAGTCAATCCCCCAAACCCTTATGGGTCCCTTCACCTCGGACATAAGGAAGCTGGCAGGGCCGAGGCTCCAGCTGAGAGAACCTGTGCCCCTTCCCTGCCCTCCTCCCCAGGTAGAAGGGGTCCTTTCTCCTTGGCTGCAGGGCGTGTGGGGGCGGGGAACTTGGGACAGAATGGATCTTTGCCTTCTCTGATCCTGCCCAGGTTGCCACCGCCATCTCTCAGGGTTGGGCTTCGGGAGACCGGCCCAGGGGACCCCAAGTGAAGTAGGACAGAAGATCATTAACAGGTGCCAAGTTCCCGCCTGGCTTCAGTCCACATGTTGGGATTCAGCCCAGATGAAGGAGAGTGGGACACAGGTGATGTGAACTGCCCTGTCAAGGCTGCTGAGCCTGAATTTGAAGCCGGGTTCACTTGGTTGTGAAGCCAGAATCTCTTCCTTGCCCCAGATTGGAGAGAGAGAAGTGCTGAGTGCACCTATTCCAGGGATTCTAGAGAGGGAGAGATCCGGGCAGACTTCTTGGAAGAGATGGCTTGGAAGGGTGAAGCTCATCCAACCCTCCGAGTATGAGACCTCCTTAGGGAAACCACTGTGTTCTGAAAGTTTTAGACCTCCCAGGTCCTTGGGCTTGTTCTTGCTCCTGTCTCCAGAGTTCTGAGGCTGGGGTGGGGAGGCCTGGCTGCCTTCCCCAGCTGAGGAACTGGGCAGAGATAGGGTGGGCCCAGCTGCTGCTGTCTGGTGGGGTTTTTTGCACTGAGGAGCATCTCTTCTGACACCAGGGGTGGATAGATCAACAGATAAATCCCCACCAAGCATTAGGACCAAAGACTGATGTGTGTCTGAGGATTGGGTCTCAGAAAAATCCACTAAGCGGAAAAGGCAAGCCCGGTACAGGCCCAGGGCAGAGTAGGCTTTGGGGTGTGAAAATGAATGCTGGTCGGTGGATTGGGGATTGAATGGGTCAGCTGTGTGTCTGAGAGGGTTGTCATACACAACCCTCTCAGTTGTGTCAGTGGGTGGGCCACTGCAGGAAGAGCCCCCTCCCCTCTGGTCTCCTTATCTTCCTCCCCAGGTCTAGGCTTGGCAGGTGAGGGGAGACTGTGATAAGAGCAGGGGTGTAGTGGGTGGGAGGTTGCCAGGGGCTGCACAGGGCCCCAGTACTGGGGAGGGTGGGTGGAGGTTATGTCAAATAGGGACCAGCACTGGGAGTGGAGCAGGTCTGAAGGAAGTTAAGGAGGTGAGAGTTGGACAAGGTGGTTGTGAGATGCCTGTGGGCTCTTGGGGGTGCCATCCAGAACACTGCTCCAGGCCAATACTGTCTCTGGCTTTTTCTGTCCCTGCATTCCCTGCAGGCTTCTCAGGACATCCCTATAGTCCTGGTCCCCAAACAGGAGCCCAGTGGGCACAGTGAGGGCTTTCCCCACCTCTCCTACCTATAGAAGATGGTTCTGTATCTCTTTATCTGCCTGTGACCTTGGGGTAGGGAACTTCTTTCTGTCTCAGTTTTCTGGAGTGTGAAATGGGTATAAAGGCTGCCTAATCACAGGGATTGGGGGGAGGTGATGTTTACATTAGATGGTGTCAGCAAAAGCAATTTGCCAAGTATGTGGTGTTTGGTAGCCATTATTATTATTATTATTATTATTATTATTATTGAGACAGAGTCTTACTTTGTCGCCTCCTTGGCATCATAGCTCATAGCAGCCTCAAATTCCTGGGCTCAAGAGATTCTCTTTCCTTAGCCTCCGAATAGCTGGGACTACCGGCACCCGCCACAACACCCAGCTACTTTTAGAGATGGGGTCTCTCTCTTGCTCAGGCTGGTCTTGAACCTCTGAGCTCAGGCAATTTACCCACTTGGCAGTAGCCATTATTATTAATAGTAATTAACAATCAGCATCACTCAGTTCTTTACTTAGGGAAGGAGAAACTAACTTTGGGAGAAGGATGGAAGGGACCACAGCCTCTCCCATGATATGGAAGCCCCTCTTGGCTTTAGTGGGAGATCTACTTACTCCCTTAGCTACAGCCCTGGAAGGATTGTCTCCATCCATCTGACCAGGTCTCCTAGGGAGAAGCAGGGACTGAGCCGCTGAGAGCAACCCAGAGTGTGCCTTGGGAAGGTGGTACAGAAAGCCTGGCACTGAGCAGCCTTCAGTTGCGCCCCCCTCCCAGTTAGCTGTGTCTGCAGCTGGGCTCCTCACTACACCCCCGGTCCCTCTCTTCCCCTGTGCATTCAGACCTTGTGAGTGCCTTTCGAGCCCCTCTGGCCACCCCTCCCATCCCCCATAGATATCTTCTGCCTCTCACTGCGTAGAACCTTGCTCTATTTGCCTGGTCTCCCAGGCTGGGCCTTCCAGGCCCTAATTCCACCTCTCCAGCTTCTTACTCTGGGTTGAGGAGACACCCTGGGACTGCCTCACTTTGTTTAGGCAGGACTGCCGAATTACTTTTGGCTTTAGGCCTTGCCTTTCTCTGTTCACCAAAGGCAAAATGGGCCAAGTCCCTTTGGGGTTCAAATCAGGATGTCTTAAGATGCCAGGCCTCAGGCTGGGGCGTGGAAGTCATGGGAGGGTGTGTTTGCCACCCTGTAATGGCCTGAGTTACTGCTGCCCATTCTCATTGTTCAGATATGTGTTTATAGAGGCCCCTAGCTTTCCCAGGGGTAAGGTATGGAGTGGCAGCATCTGAGGCCTGGTGGCCTGTGGGTGTGGGCTGTGTTTTCTGTCACAGCGGGGTATGAGGTCAACTGTGGGAGAAGGGGCTGGTGGCCAGAGCAGAGCCAAGCTGATTGTCCACTGTACCCAGCTGACCCTCACTGTCAGGGTGTGCCCAGGGCACAGTGGACAGAAGGCTGAGAGCCTGTGGGCCTGATCTGCCTGCCTTGCCCAGTCAGCCCCTGCCCTGGGGCCCCCACTGCTGTGCGACCTCTCCTGCCAGTCAGGATGAGGGGGCCCAAGTGATTTGTTACTAATAACAGTAATAGAGACCCTGAAGTTTAGGGTGACTTTATTGTACTCTGAAATAATTCAAGGTGTGATAACTTTATCCCTACTCCCTGGCTTCCTGAGCAGGAGAGAGGGGTGGCCTCCCCCGATTCCACTGTCATCTCCTATTGCTGCTGTAACAAATCACCACAAACTTGTTGGCTATTCTTTTATAGTTCTAGAGGTGAGAAGTGCAACATGAGTCTAATGGGCTCCAGTCCGGGCTGAGTCTTCTGGTGTGCTCAGCGGGAGAACCACTCCTAGTCTCCCCGCCTTCTGGTAGACAGTATGCTCTTTTTTTTTTTTTTTTTTTTTTTTTTTTTTGAGACAGAGCCTCAAGCTGTAGCCCTGGGTAGAGTGCTATGGCATCACAGCTCACAGCAACCTCCAACTCCTGGGCTTAAGCAATTCTCTTGCCTTAGCCTCCCAAGTAGCTGGGACTACAGGCAACTACCACAACGTCTGCCTATTTTTTTTATTGTAGTTGTCATTGTCCGTGGCAGGCCTGGGCTGGATTTGAGCACCCAGCCAGCACCTTAGCCGCTTGAGCTATAGGTGCCAAGCTGAGCGTGTGCTTCTGTGGCCACACCACCCCAGCCTGCACCTCTCTTGCTTGGTGGCCTTTTCCTCCTTGGTAATCAAATCTTCCTCTGTTTCCCTCTGATAAGGACACTTGTGATTGCTCCTAGGGACCACCTGGATAATCTGGGATAATCTCCCTATCTCAAGATCCCTAATCCTATCTATGAGGTCCCTTTGCCATATTAGGTAACATTCATAGGTCCTGGGACTCTGTGGATATCTCTGGGGACCATTATATAGCTTACCACAGGGACCAACTGAAGCATCCTCGCAGGCCCCATCCTCAGCCCAACTCCCACGCAAGGTGCACACAGCTGCTGGCCTTCCCGAGTCACAGTCCTGCATACCCCATGAGGTCACTCTCCATGTCTGTCTCTCCTCCAGCTTGGGAACCTTGCTGACAGGGCCCAGCCTGAGCCTAAGGTAGCTGGAGGTCAGGGATGTCTAGAAGCAGGGATTGTGCTGGCACGTCCCCATGGGTTGCCCCAGGGACTGGACCCCATTCTTCATTTGACAGTGTTCTAGGCCTTTAAGAGTAGAATGCTGCTTATTTCAGATATTCATTCAATAAACCCAGGCCCTGCAGGGTCTTTTGATTCTCACCATCACCTACAAGGGGTTGGGCCCCAGGAGTCCCACTAGGCAGATGGGCATAGCAAGGCCAAGTCCTGCCCAGAGCGGAAGTGTGTGGGGGTGAGGTGGGCAGGTTAACTGTTGGAGCATGAAAGACCTTCATTACAGAGATGAGAAATCTGAGGTATGGAGAGGTTAACTGCTCTGCCTCTCCGTGGCCCTCAACTCCCCATCTGTGGGCAGGATGTCTCTTGCCCAGCCTGACATTCTGAGGCTCTGATTTGCCCTCTGCCTGGGCATAGGGAGGAGGCGTTGGCTTTCAAGGCTACCATGGTCTGGAACAGGACACAGCTCAGAGCAGTGCACAGGGCCTGGCACTGCAGCCGGCAGGCCACTTGCCCAGACATATGATCTGCCATCTTAGGAGGTGGCGAGCCACCTGGAGTCTCTAAGGAGGAACCTTAACCCAACCCAGAGAGCCCCTGCCTGTGTGCTGTGGATGCCGCCCCCATGTGGCCCACTATTTCATCCCCACGGCCAGGCCAGGCTATATGAGGACCTTCTCTCTCAGGGGCCATCTCTATAGCCTGGTCTCCCTGCCTATATCTTGCCCCCAACCTGGATGTCCTTTCCCTTTCCCTGTGACTCATGAATTGTCACTCCCTGTCACACTGCTGAGCTCTTATCCTGGCCTTCAGGGCCTGCCACCACCTGGCCATGGCAATATTTCTGTGCTAGCCTCTAGGTTCCCTCTTCCCTCTCCCCGCATCCTGCCCTCTAGCCTTGCCTAAGTGGTTTCTTCCTCCTACAATGTTCTTTCCCCCCTAAAGCTTCCACCTCTCTCAAAATTGCATTCTACCATTTGAGATCCTTTTTAGATGCCACGTCCCCTGTGCAGCCTTCCCTCCTCTGAACAGATCACTCCCTTGTAGAGTAGATGTTGCTGTCTTGTTCTGGGGTCTTCCTATCCTTCACCAGGCTGCCCTCTAGGCCCCTCACTGCCTTGTTGGCCAGGCAAGGGTGAAGATTGGATGGGGAGACACACACTGAACTGGTGGGCCAGGCAGAGCAGCACTTGGACATGGAATAGGTTCCTCCCTCTGCCCAGAACATCCTCTTCCCCTTCGGACTCTGTCCCCCATCTGTGCAATGAGAATAGCACAGCTTATTTCTAAGGTTGCACAAGAGCTTGAGCTGAGGGATGATACCTCACTTTCCCAGTCTGAAAAATGGGCCCCATTTCATTAGTTTTCAAACCCTGAGTCTTGAGGGAGCTGGTGGTGCCAGGAGTGAGGAAAGAGGCTGTCGCAGTGGCAAACTGGCCAGATGGGAAAAGAGAAAGTGGTGTCCTCTCCTCAGATTCAGTGTGAGAGCGCTCAAGCCAGAGAGGGTGGAGGCCTGCCTAGGTCACACAGTGCAGTGAGGCAGAGGAGGCTTCAGTGACCTGATCAAGTCTCATTTTGTTAGGTTGTCTCCCTGTAGGGGAGTGAGAGTGTGAACATCCCCACCGTCCTGCTGGAAGAGAGAGAATGGCCCTCTGCAGGCCCTGGTGCTGGGCTGGGAGCCCCGAGTTGGGGTACCAGGACTAAGGGGTTTTGGGGGATGTGGGTCTTTCATTCTAAAACCATGTGTGTTGCTCCCCTGAGTCTGAGCCTCTGTCAGTCCTCTGCCCAGGGAAGCACCCACCCCCAGGAGTATGGCCAGGTTCTTGGCTCCTTCCTATCCCTGCCCAAGTCCTGGGCATCCCGTAGGCTGGCACATCCCTTTTGGAGGCTCATCTCCTGTGCCCACTCTGCTTACAGACACTTCCCATCCCCCAGTGAGGAACAGCTGTGGGGTCAGGCCTCTTGACTCAGTCAGGGCCTCACACAGCCTGGACACTAGCTCTTCTCTCATTTAAACTGTGGGGACATCAGAGCTCCAGAACCACTCTGTCCAGGGCTGGCTGGAGACCTCATGCCCTGCCTATGCCCGGCCCTGCCCTCTCGAGCTCTTCATCTCTAGCAAGGAGCAACCTCATGGGATTGATGTGCTGGAAAGATCACTCTTCAGCTGGGTGGAGAATGGTTTGGACAAGAACAGAAATGATAAGGGAGTGGGAGGGGAGGAGGAAGGCGGGATTTCCCAGCCCCGGTGCCAGCTAGCGTGGCGTTGGCTGGAGTGACTCATGGGGCTGGGCCGCCTTGGCGCCAGAACCCAGAAGCCTGGAACCTTGGGTGGCCCAGGAGCCAGAGCCTGTGTTGGGTTTGAACCCACTGTCTTTCCAGCAGCACGTTCTTCCCATCCTCTCATCACTGAATGTGGGAGACTGGGGGACAGAGACACACATTAAGCATTTTATTGGGAGAGTGGCTTGTGAAGCTGGCAGAGGATGGCGGTGGTATGGGACAGAGGAGAAGGAAAGCATTAATAAGACACAGAATAACCCATCGAGTCACCAAACTGAGGCACTGCCCTTCTACGGCCATCTGGCATCTGGCCTGCCTTGCCCTGGCTCAAGCTATAGCACTCCCTGGCCTGGGTCACTGTCAGCATCTGACCCTCAGTCTCAGCCCTGGCTCCCCTGTGGCCCTTTAGCTTGGCATCCCCAGCCCTGCAGAGACGGTGCTGCCAGCTTCCCCAGGCTCTGCTCACTCCCTGCTCTCTCCGCTTCCCTCCTGTCCCCTCCTTGCACATTCTGGCCTCACCGTCAAGCCCTACCTATACCCCATCTTGAAGAGCAACCATAATTCTCCCCACCCTGTTCCCTGGCCTCAAACTGCCTCACTCCTGGGAGGACTGACCTCAGAGTGTGTCACCCTATGCCCCTCATCGAGTGGAACTGCCTTGAGGGTTTGGCTGCCTCCTTGTCAACCAGCTTAGGGTCATTCCAGAATGGGCATCAGCAAAGATGTGCAGCTTGGAATTGACTGTATCCCCCAAACCTGGAAGGCACAGCTGCTCAGCCCTTCCCAGTTCCTATGGCAAAGGGCAATGAGGGAGGTGCTGTCATGCCTGGAGTTGAGAGTAGAGGGAGGTTGAGGAAGGGAGAGCGGGAGAGGGCGGCTCGGATTCTTAGGGTGTGGGTGAGAGCATATTGACTCCTTCAGCCTGCACTGGGTGATACCCACCCTGCCAGCCTGTGCCGTGCCTGGGCACCACTGTGGGGCATGGGAAGTGGGCACAGAGAGGGACTGCAGCAGGCATTCCTGCATTCTCCCCTCCACTGGTCAGCTTCCAGGTAGTTGAGCCTCCCATCCACACAGTGCTAAGAACCAGCTCCTCTCCCTGCACACCCGAGCCTGCCAGTGCAGGTGCTGTGGCCTGCCTTCTCGCCTTTTGGCTCTCATTCTGTCCTTTTCTGGTCCACATTCCATGGGGCAGCCAGATGGAACTCCCTGAGACAGCTGTGACCGTGGCCACGTACCTTCCTGGCTAGTACCCGTCCACAGCTCCCCATCACCTTAGGATGATGCCAGACATCTGCGCGTGGCATTCCAGGACCCCGGGTGGGGTTCTCTGTGGCCTCATCTGCTATCCCTCTACCCTTCCCTCCCTTCCTCTGCATCAGCTCGATGCCTCTCCCTGAGTGCCCTGCCTGCCCTCCTCAGGGCTGAGGACGTCTCCTGAGGGTAGTGTCAGGCTGGTGCAGAGGCAACCTTAGAGGTGTGTAATTGGGGCATCAGGGCATCACACACCTGTGGGACCTTCTCATGGACTTGAGCACCTCAGGAGTCAAATCCACAGGCATCCTGAGAGACAGAGGAGGAGACTGAGGATCAGAGAGGTAGATACTCACAGAAGGTCACACAGCCTGGGTGTGGCAAGGCCTAGTCAGGATTAGTTCTCTGACCCATCCTCGAGCACCTTTCTGCTCTACTGCCACGTCCCCCCACCCCGGCCCACTGATGGTCATCCTGCCTAGGTATGTGGTATCAGCAGGACAGGATGAGAGCTGTGAAGGGCCCACATTGGGGTGGGGAGGCATCACCAAATTCAGCCAGCCCTTCTTTCCAAGGCCACTATGCTGGCTTTTTTTGTTTAATTTCTTGTTGAAGCATAACTGATCTGCATAAATCACAGACATACAGCTCAATGGATTTCCAGAGTGGCCACACCCACATCAAGAAATGGTTGTATAAAAGTCCCAGAAGCCCCTGTCCCAGCCACAACCCCCAGGCCGATGTCCTGCTTTCTGTTCATGGCAGATGAGTTATGTTTGCTTTTCTTTTTTAAATTTAATTTAATTTAAATTGGTAAAAATGTATATATTTATCATGTAGAACATGCTATTTTAAAGTATGTATACATTGTGGTTATCAAGCTAATTAACACCTGCATTACCTCACATACTTATCATTTTTTATTGTGAGAACATTCAAAAGCTACTCTCAGCAATCTTCAAGAATATAATAACTTGTTATCGACTATAGTTACTATCTTGTACAATAGATTTCTTGAACTTATTCTTCCTAAGTGAAATTTTGTATCCTTTGACCAACATCTCCCCAAGGTCCCTGTGCATCCCCACGCCCCAGCCCATGAAAAGGCTCATTCTACTCTCTGCTTCTATGAGTTTGGCTTTTTTAGATTGTACACATAAATGAGATCATGCAGTGTTTGTCTTTCTGTGCCTGGCTTCTTTCACTTGAATCCTCTGTATTCATCATGTTGCAAAGGTTAGGATTTCCTTCTTTTTTAAGGCTGAATGGTATTCCATTGTGTAGATATACCATATTTTCCTAATTCATTCATTTGTTGACGAACTCTTAAGTTGGTTGATTCCTTATCTTGGTTTTTATGAAAACTGCTGCAGTGAACACAGGAACACAAGTATCTCTTCGATATACTGATTTCTTTCTTTCTCCTTTCTTCCTTCTTTCTTTCTCTCCTTCCTTTTTTTCTTGCTGTGATCATACCATGCACTTCAGCTTGGGTGACAGACTGAGACCCTGTCTCAAAAAAAATTTTTTTTTAACTTTAATTATTAGTTTTTGAGACAGGATCTCATGATGAGGCTCAGGCTGGCCTCAAACTCCTAGGCTCAAGTGATCCTCGCACCTCACCCTCCTGCATAGCTGGGATTACAGGTGTACACTGTGTATCACTTATATTTTGTCTTTTTGATGACAGCTATTGTAACAGGTATGAGGTGATTGTGGTTTTGATTTTCATTTCCCTGATGATTAGTGATGTAGATGTAGTATTTTTTCATATGCTTATCAGTGATTTTTAATGTCTTTGAGAAATGTCTGTTCAGGTCCTTGTCCATTTTTTAATTGGGTTATTTTATTGCTGTTGAGTTATTTGAGTTGGTTACATATTCTGGGTATTAATCCCTTATCAGACGTAAGATTTGCAAATATTTCTTTCCACTCTGTATGCTGTCTCTTCACTCTTTTGATTCTTGCCTTTGCTATGCAGAAGGTTTTTAGTGTGATGTAGTTTCATTTGTCTGTTCTTGCTTTTGTTGCCTGTGCTTTTGGGGTCATGTTAAAAAAAGAATCACTTTCCAGATCAGTGTCATAAAGCTCTGTGTTTTCTTCTAGGTTCAGGTGTTGTGTTTAAGTCTTTAATTCCATTTGGAATTGAAGTTTGTATATGGTGAGAGATAAGGGCCTGATTTCATTCTTCTGCATGTGGATATCTAATTTTCCCAGCACATTTTATTGAAGAGACTGTCCTTTCCCCTGTGTGTGTTCTTGGCACTTTTGTCGAAAGCCAATTGACTGTAAAAGTGTGGCTTTATTTCTGGGCTCTCTGTTCTGTTCCACTGGTCTATGTGTCTGGTTTTATACCAGTAAAACTGTACTAGGACTGTACTATACAACATGATATAGCATAGCTTTGGTTACTGGAACTTTATAGTATGGTTTGAAGTCAAATAGAGGGATGCCTACATCTTTTTCCTTTTCTTTCTTTTTTTTGAGACAGAGTCACTCTGTGCCCTGGTTAGAGTGCAGTGACATCATAGCTCACAGCAAGTAGCTGGATCTACAGGTATGTGCCACTACCCTGGCTGTTTTTTCTATTTTTAGTAGGGACAAGGTCTCATTCTTGCTTAGGCTGATCTTGAACTCCTGAGTTCAAGCAAACCACCCTGTTTGGCCTCACAGATTGCTAATTTTATAGGCATGTGCCACCGTGCCTGGTAAATTTTTTTTTTTTTTTTTTTTTTTTTTTAACAATTCCTTTTGACTGTACAGGTCTTTTGATGTTATATATGAATTGTAGGATTTTAAAAAATTTCTGTGAAACGTGTCATTGGAATTTTTGATACGACTTGCCTAGAATCAATCGGTAGCTTGCTTTTGGGTAGTATGGGCATTTTAACAATGTTACTTCTTCTGCTCCATGTATATGGGATGTCTTTCCACTCGTGTCATCAGCAGTTTCTTTCATCAGTGTTTTATAGTTTTCAGTGTGCAGATCTTTTGCCTCTTTGGTTAAATTTACAACTAAGCATTTTATTTTATTTTTTTGAGACAGAGTCTCACTTTGTTGCCTCTGGTAAAGTGCCATGGCATCATAACTCACAGTAAACTCAGACTCTTGGGCTCAAAAGAGGATCTTTTTCCCAGCATGTACTTTTGTCTGCTCTGTCAAAGATCAGTTGGTTGTAGGTATGTGGCTTTATTTCTGTGTCTATATTCTGTTCCATTGATCTTTGTGACTGTTTTTATGCCAGTACCATGCTGTTTTGGTTACCGTAGCCCTGTAATATAATTTGAAGTCAGGTAATGTGATGCTTCCATCTTTGTTCTTTTTGCTTAGGATTACTTTGGCTATTTGGGTTCTGTTTCAGTTCCATATGAATTTTAGGATTGTTTTTTCTAATTATGTGACAAATGGCACAGGTATTTTTGTTAGGAATTGCATTGAATCTGTAGATTACTGTGGTGGTATGGACATTCTAACACTATTGATTCTTCCAGTCCATGAGCAGATGATAACCTTTCCATTTGTTTGTGTCATGATTTCTTTCCTCAGTGTTTTGTAGTTTTTGTAGTTTTCCTTATAGAGGTCTTTCACCTTTTCACCTTTTTGGTCAGATAGTATATTCCTAGGGGTATTTTTGTTTGTTTGTTTTGTTTGTTTGTTTCTTCTTTTTTGTGAAGAGGTGGGAGGGGGGCTTAAGTGATTCTCTTGCCTCAGCCTCCCAAGTAGCTGGGACTACAGGCCCCCACCACAACACCGGCTATTTTTTGTTGCAGGTGTCATTGTTGTTTAGCTGGCCTGGGCTGGGTTCAAACCCACCAGCCTCGGTGTATGTGGCTGGTGCTGTAACCACTGTGCTATGGGTGCCAAGCCAGGGATTGAGTTCTTGATTTGGTTCTCAGCTGGGTCATTATTGGTATACAGAAATGCTACCAGTATTTGTATGGTGATTTTATTTCCTGAGACTTTATTGAATTCATTTATCAAATCTAAGAGTCTTTTGGGTCCTCCTAATATTTCTTAAAGGAATTGTTTATCTATTGTAAATGGAGAGTCAGTACTACTCTCTGTATATTCAAAGTATGTAGAAGAATATTAAAATAAAGTAAAAGTGAGTGGTGCCTGTGGCTCGGTGGGTAGGGCACTGGCCCCGTATACCGAGGGTGGCAGGTTTGAACCTGGCCCTGGCCAAACTGCAACAAAAAAATAGCCGGGCATTGTGGTGGGCGCCTGTAGTCCCAGCTACTCTGGAGGCTGAGGCAAGAGAATCGCCTAAGCCCAGGAGTTGGAGGTTGCTGTGAGCTGTGACGCCATGGCATTATACCAAGGGCGATAAAGTGATACAGTCTCTAAAAAATAAATAAATAAATAATGTGAAAGCAGCAACACCAGATTCATTCTATTCCAGCCAGATGCCATTGCCTGTGGAAGGCTCTCGGCCTGAGGCCTGCTTCTCCTCCATTACGTAGGAGATGGACAAGGCGTGTCAGGGTTAAAGACATTCTGGGCCATTTCCTTGAGAGAGAATGTGAGAGAATAACTGTCTGACTGACTTCTTTATTGCCACATCAGGATGCCCCTAAAATGATCAGTTGTTAACTCAGGTCCTGCCTCTGCAAGTCCTGGTGGGATGTAGAGTCTTGAGGCCATGTAACAGGTCACAGACTTCATATAATTTCCTTGATGTTCCCTACAAAATGGCTTGGTGGCTGTCGTTTCCAGCTGGTGTCAGCTGGTGCAGCATGGCCTGCTGGAAGAGAGCCCTTATTCCACCCTGTGCACAGCCAGTCTGCCCTCACCACCTCTGACAGGTCCAGAGAACACACAAGCCCACAGCCTCCTGGAGAGTGCACCAGGAGCAGATGACACTTTCTTTCTGTCTTCTGCCACCTTACAGGGATCAGGGGACGCCTGCTGATTGATTGATAGTAGCTCAGAGGGGTTCCTGATTGCCCAAGGACACACCTTGGTGAACTGGCACATCTGAGACTCAAACTCAGGTCTGATGACCCACCAGAGGACTGGACTCTTAGAGCTGCCTGTGGGCACCCCATTGCCCTCACTCACCCACACAGAGCCTCTACCCGGCTCCCAGGGGCTTCACCGTGCCAGGCTGGGTCTGAATCATCAGTCACTTTCCTGCCTCTGAGCCTTTGCCTGAATGGCCTTTTTTCCCCACCTCGGTGACCAGGCCATTGTGAAGCTTCCCTGCACTGCTCTTGCTGGAGCCTCTGACATGACACGTGTTCCTTTCATTCTGCCTGTGCCTATTGGTCACACTAAACGATAGAGTTCCTTGTAACGCCCTATGTCTGGCAGGTGAATGGACACACCTTTGGTGAACCCCAGGTGTTGATTTCCTGGAACGGACGGTCCTCAGGGCACAGCATATCAAAGCATGCCTGATGCTGCCCTTGTGGTGGTGTCTCATGTGATCTTCACAGAGCCCAGAGAATTTTTACACTATTTGGTCTCACATGACACCCTGACATGTTGTTTCCTCCTTGGTGAGGGCCATGCAGGCCAGGGAGGTGATGTGGCCTGTGGAGGGTCTCACAGCCTTGATGGGCAGTGGGAGACTAAAGCTGAGTTTTGGTCAGGAGAAGGGCTGGGCTGCAGCAGAGTACCAGGGCTGCAGTGCCCCTCAGCCTGGTGGTGTGGGCACTGCTGGTACCCTGCTGTGAGGAGGGGAAGGGGGGCTGGCCTTGTATCCTGGTGGCTGTGATATGGAAAGCTGACTCCCCCTGGAGTCCCTGCCATTCTTAGGCTTGGTTTTTCCATCCTGGAAGGAGTTCCTTCCATGCTCACCTTTGTTGGTTCATTTAACACAGTTAGTGAAATCCTTGCCCCTTCATGTTGGGCCCTGGGGATACAGAGAGGCACTGGAGAAGGCCCTGCCCCATGGGGCATGGGGGGTTGGCGAGGCAGATAAGTCTGTGCAGATGGGGTCCAGCATCTTCGGCGCTGCTCTGGGGCTCTAGGATGGCAGAGGCAGAGAGAGGATTGTTGGAAGAACAGCATGTGCAAAGGCTCTGGGAGACAGTGAGGAGCGCCCAGCCCTGGAACTTCAGCCCAGGGTGGAGGATGGAGGGGCTGAGATTGGCAGGGAAAGGGAAGAGGGCAGGCTAACAGGACAGCTGGGAAACTTGGCTTGTCCTAAACCCCGCAAGGGCATTGTGTGCGGCCCAAATAGTGTAAAAATGCTTAGGAGATGGGAAATACTATGGCCAGAAGCTCAGGCCCAGAAAGGAGAGGCTTGTAATTTGAAGTCAGCTTTCCTACTTCCTGTTTTATCTACGGCCTTCAATGAGCATGCCTGGACCTGCCAGGCAGCTGTGACCCCCGTGGGGGTGTTGTCCCAGTGGGTGCTGTGGGAGGTGACCTGGGGGCAGATCCAGTCTGGCATAAGTAGCACATGGTCAGCCTGGTGGTCAGGGGTGAGGCTGGAGGGATGGCCATACCCAAGTATGGCCCCTGTTCTCCTGGCCTGGCCTAGCTGAGCTGTCCCCTCTCAGACCCACCTCCCTTCTGTCTTCCCTGGGAGCAGACTCTTAGCATTTCCCGGAGAGCAGCAGCCAGGCCTTCTTTCTCCTCCAGCCTGGCTGTGTGATCTCAGCTAGCATGCCCCTCCCTCTCCTGAGTCCTCTGGGCTCTGAAACACTGGAATTGCAGGAGCTGCTGATTTCCTGGCTCTTGCTTTCTGCTTCTCTGATCTAATTCTTGCAGCTTAAATTACTTCCTGAGCTGACCCTGCTGGAAACTCGTGGTGCTAATGGCATTCCTTGGTGTCTGTTCTGAGAAGCCCAGGACCTGGCTCTTCAGGCTCCTCCCCTCTCTTTCCCTGAGGCCCTCAAGCCTGGGAGGGTGGATGGGAGGGGGCAGGGCTGGTGGCCTACCAGAAACAGAGGGTCAGCCAGAGAAATTAAGTGACTGGGCTGAGATCACAGAGCTGCCACTGGGCCCAGTATGGATGTGGGGATGAAGATGGAGTGGCTTCAAGTGCAGAGCAGGGGACAAACCAGCCCTCAGCCCCTTGAGCTCATTTCCTTTCCTGTCACTTTCTCCCCTCCCCCCTCCCTGCATGCAAGCACCCAATTCAGCCAGGGCACTCAGCCCTTTCTCCTGACCTACAGGCTCATGAGGCCAAGGTAGTGGATGTGCCAGAATCAGAGGACCTGGGCCCAAGTCCAGACTCCAGATTTCCTTGGGAATTTGGGCAGGTCACCCCACCTCAATAAGCTACAGTTCGGTTCTCTCTTCTAAAGAATGGCAGGAGTGTACCCACCCAGCACTATTTACATAATATACACAAACCTCCAGCCCATTTGTTTGCACATGGTAGGGAAATGGAGCCTCTTTGGGGAGGAGAGGTGTCCTGGCCCATCTGCTCTCTCCTCTTCCCTCTGGCCAGCTTACCAGTCTCCTCAGCCTTTGGTTCATTACAGTGGTGTCCTCCAGGAGTTGAAGCAGCATTGTCTGTATCACAGAGGTGTGAAAATGCTGGCTCAGAGAGGTTGAGTCCCCTTTTCAAGGTCACCCAGCAGGTGGGTGGTGCAGCTGGGGGTGGCACCCATATCAGTCTTGATTTCAAATGTCACCTTGCCTCAGTTCCCCTCAGGGCTGAGCTGGGAAATTCCGGCCTATAACCTGATTGTTGCCTTAAGCAGGCCCAGGATGAGTAGATCTGGAGGGTGTGGAATTCCACAGACGGAGTCTGAGGTGGGATGGCATAGATAGGGCGGGTCATTCAGGGCCTGCCGTGCAGGCATCTGCCAGTGCACTTATGTGCACCCTGCATCTCGTCCCCTTCCTGAGGCCTTCCCTGATCATGTTGGTCCAGTCCGTGTCCCTTGCACTTGGTCAGCACATTGGTACAAAGTTCTGGACGCTTGGCTGGCCCACTTGGACCCTGAGGAAATGAAGGGAAGATGAAGGAGCAGTTCCTACAGAACTGGAGACATGTTCCAGAGGTGGAGTGAGGAGGGCAGCTTGCTGGAAGGAGGGCCAGAGAGAATAGATGAATGTCTGGGGCAAGGGGCGAGGGGTGGGAGGACTGTGCCTGGGACAAGGTTTTCCTCACTGGGCAAAAATGTGCTGCTCTGTAGAGGTGAGGAGAGGAGGACAGAGACACATACTGCTGTTTTCCTATGGGTATGTTGCCAACCAGGGGGCTCCCAGGGTTGGCCACTTGTCTGATTCAGTCTGGGGAGGTCTAGGGAAGGGTAGTCAAACAAAGGGGGCGTGGGGGAGGGTGTGGCCCAGGCCAGCCCTGAGTTGGCTTGCAGGCCTGGTATCACCCCTAAGCATCAGAAAGGAGAGAATCCAGGCTGTGGTGTCAGGCTAGTCAGTTCCTGTCCCTGTTCTACCGCATATCAGCTGTGCGATGTTGAGCAGACCTCAGTCCCTCTCTGAGCCTTCTTTTCTTTGCCTGTATTATGGGAATGGCATCACCTGCTTCATGGGAGGTGAGCACACGGGACTTGTGCACAGGAGGGCCCCAGGTGCTCAGGGAGTGATGGTCTTCTTCCCTTCCTGTCCAGGTGTTCCCTCCTCCCCTGCCCAGGGCGGTGGCCACCATGTTCTCGTGTGTGAAGCCCTATGAGGACCAGAACTACTCAGCCCTGAAGCGCTCCTGTCTGCGCAGGAAAGTGCTCTTTGAGGACCCCCACTTCCCCGCCACCGATGACTCGCTCTACTACAAGGGCTCCCCGGGACCCACTGTCAGGTGGAAGCGGCCCAAGGTCAGTGTCTGGTCTTGGTGGAAGCTGAGGCAAGCAAGCCCAGACCCACCCAGAGGCTGAGTCTGCAGGGACCTGGGGGTGGGTGGGGTGGGAAGACAGGAGGAGTCATCCCGAGGCCCCAGATTGCCAAGAGGGTGGGTAGAGGGGCCAGTGCAGTGGGTTTGCTCTGGATGGAAGCCCAGCGAAGGGTTCTAACCCCCTGGCTGCCACTGCCCAGCCAGGCCTTACCTCTCCCTGGACCCTGCCACCCTTCCAGGTTGTTTGGGTTAAAAATGAGGTAATGTGTATTTGATTTTTTTTTTTTTTTTTTTTTTTTTTTTTGGTACAATGTGGAGTGACACTAAAGGGTAAGGAATTTACTGGTTATTATCATAATGATTTTGAAATAGTCATTTGTCATATAAAGTATTTATGATGATTAGTCAATAATAATAGCAGTAAAAAATAAGAGTACCTCCACATAGGGTTGTTGAGAGAATTAAAGAGCCAATGTGTGAAGATGTCTGCACAGAGCCTGGCGCCCCACACGGGGAGCCCTGGCCGTGAATACTGGTGGTGATGAGCTCTGCAGCGTCTCTCTGGACGCTTGCCCAACCTGGCCTCGGTCCCGGAGGCTAGAGTGTGTCAAATAGAAATGTCTGGCCTTGTGGTATGATTTCATCCTCCTGATCCCAGATTCCTCTCCTAGGCTATGATCTTAAGTTCCTCCCAACTCAAAAATACTGTGGATTTTCTTGAACTGGGGATCCAGAGAGAAACTGAGACTGAGAGGGGAAATCCTGTGTCCTGATTGTCCAGGGAGCTACTAGCAGGGGTAGGCTAGACCCAGGGGTCCTGCCTCACTGGACACCCCCCTCCTGACACCAGATAAAGAGTCCTTGGTACCTGTGAGCTCAATCCCAAGAGCTGCCATAGAGTCTCTGACCCCTGCACTGGCTGACCAGAAGGGCCAGGAGCCTCCTAGCCTGGCCACAGAGCTCTGGCTCTTGGGCCCCCTCCCACGCCTTCCTCCTTCTCCTTTGTCCAGTGGGTGGGGGAGGAGGCCAATCTCAAAGGGCCTTTATAAGGCCGTGGGAGCAGGGAGGAGGGGTGGATACTCACGCTCTCTGCCTTACTCTTGCTGCCCTCTTCTTGATCCTGTCCTGCCCTCTGGCCATCACCCTGACATTTTAATTCCATGATCCCAGAAGGAGGCTGGGCTTGGTGTGGTGACAGGAGGAAATGCCAGGTTGGCTGGCTTGGATTCCCCTGTTATGTGACCTGCTGGAGTCACCTGCCCTCTCTGTGTCCTGCCACACCTTCTGTCCCTCACTGCTCTCCTAGTGGGTGCCCTGCCCTTTACAGACCACGGGGCTGCTTCTGCCTTGCACAGGGAGGCAGGATAGACAGCATATGGCTGGTGTGGAGACAGCTGTCTGAGTGGGGTCCAAGGGCTACATTAGGGGCCTAACTCTTGGCCAGGGGCAGTTGAAGGCCAGGCACAGGTTGAACTGGGATGGGTGAGGTGGTAAGACTTTGTGGACCAGGCTATAATGGGCAGGACGTGGCTGTGCCTGGATTTACAAACCTATGTGTGGGTCTGTGCAGCAGGAAGTCGAGCCCAGGTCTGCGGTGGGGCAGGCCCAGCCCAGTGAGGTGATCATTAACTCCCAGCCACATGACCCAACCAGGTGAAACTTTGACCTGAAAGCCATGTTTCTATGGTGTCTCACTTCCTGGGTCCTATGACCTGACTGTTTCCAAAGAGAGCTCAAAGCCAGCTTTCTCTGCAGCCCTGGGGAAGCCCTCCTGTACTCCCACCCCTTCAGTTCCTCCTCTCTGAGTTGGTCCTTGTTGTGACCCCTCTGTTCTGGGAGGATTTCCTCAGTGGCCTCCCTGCCTCCCAAATGGAACAAGGAGGCTGGTGTTGGAGTCAGAGAGCACTTGGCTCCAGCCTTGGCCCTACTTTACTGGAGGTGTGACCTTGAACAAATTGCTCTTCCTATTTATTTATTTATTTATTTTATTTATTTATTTTTTTTAATATTGTTTATTAGCACAGTAACAAATGTAGACTTAAGTAGTCCACAACATACAACCAATCCACTGAGCAATTCCTATTCCACACGTTACAGTTAACAGCTTAAGGTATTTCACTACAGGTTTCCACAAATCCTG
>CAUYPK010051231.1:0-26272 GCA_963574355.1 Loris lydekkerianus | reverse complement strand
GGGTGGTAGTCTGGAGCTCTGCAGGAGGAGATGGGGGGGTGGTAGTCTGGAGCTCTGCAGGAGGAGATGGGGGGGTGGTAGTCTGGAGCTCTGCAGGAGGAGATGGGGGGGTGGTAGTCTGGAGTTCTGCAGGAGGAGATGGGGGGGTGGTAGTCTGGAGCTCTGCAGGAGGAGATTGGGGGGGGTAGTCTGGAGTTCTGCAGGAGGAGATGGGATCTGAAAAGCCGGCGACTGACGGTAGGACTGTAAGAGGTAGAGAGGGCGGATGAGAGCCAGCATGTTCAGGGGGCTGAGGCTGCAGCAGGGGATGGCAGGGGGAGCAGCGCTGAGAAGGGCCATGGAGAGTCTTCTGAAAAGAGACAGCTTGGATTCCATTCTGCAGGTGAGGGCAAGCCACCCTCCCTTCCAAATGGGAGAGTGCAGTCACGAAGGTGCCAACTCAGGTCGATCTGATGTGGCTGATCAGATGGGTGGGTGTGGAACTCCCACTGGCTTCCCCATGGAGCAGTACCCAGGGTGAAATAGGCTGAGAAGGAACACGGGAAGGACATGAGGGAAAGAAGAGGAAGGACTGGGGCAACCTCGTCACAGCCGAGGCTTTGGGGACGTGAGGAAGGAGCATGTTCAAAGTGACATCAGGAGGCTGGAGTGGCAGCAATTCTGCCCTGATCTAAATGTGCAGCTGGAGCTCAGCACGAGGCAGGGCAGGGCCACCACCATGGATTAGACAGAAATCCTCTGCAGGACGTGGTGGGAGTGTGGGGACGGAAGGAGGAAGGACAGCTGAGCCTCGGGCATGGCCAGTGTGGCAGGAAGGAAGATGGCGAGGTTGAGGAAGGCATTGACTGTGGGGGGTGGGGTGAGTAGGGCAGTTTCACAAGGCTGGGGAAGAAAACACAGTGAAAGAGAAGAAGCTGGATGAAAGGCCATGGCACGGGAGGCCAGCAGCCTGGGGAAGCATCTCAGCACCAGGCAGGTCCACGGCGCGAAGCACATAACAGCACCAGGCTGGTGACATGGGGAGGAGAGGAAGGGAAGAGTCCGCTGGGTGGGAAACCTCAAAGGCTAGCCGTGCCCTCTGACAGCAACAGAATTCTGGCTAGTCAGCAGGCTATGAGAAGCAGCGGGACGTGAGGAGGACGCTCCAGGAGCTGGGCACTAACAGCAGAGACACAGTGTGTGCAGGAGGGAGGCTGGGTGGACAGGGGTCGGGGGAGACGAATGGGCTTGGGGGACTCCGGCCTAGGGGATGCTCAGTACTGACCAGGGATATGCCAGACACCCCCCCACCCCCGCCTCAGGCTGGACTTCCCACCACAGCACACAGCTTATATAATAAGTACATATATCAAAGGCAGGGATATAGTTATGCATTTCCCGACGGCCTGCTCCTCACATTGTGTCCATACTTCCAGTCTGAGCCCGGCCTTCTCACTCTCCAAAACAGACGCACACTGAAATCTATGGGTAATTAACAGTTAATGGAAAATGGAGTAAGCTTAGCTTGAGATACATCTGAAAAATTATAGATGTTGGACAACGATGATTACTTATTATATAAGCTCAATATGTACACAAATTTAAAATAATATTATAAGTATATGCTGATATATACATAAAATACTACTGAAACAATACATAATAATTAGAAATAGCAGTTGCTCTCAAGGAAACTGAATAGATAGTTAACTAAGGAGGAAATTAACTTCTGTCTATGATATTTAAATTTTTTATCTTGTGATCATATTGCTTAGTAAGAAATGATTTGTTCCAAAAGTGCAATGGCATATTGCAAAAGAAAGTTCGCTCCCCCGCCAGATGCCTAGGCACCACAATTCCTAATGATAATGCCATGTCCAGGGATTTTGTAGGACTAAAGAGAAAACTGATCAAAATGACAACTCTGAGACACTAGATAAGAAATCCCACATGCAAACTCTAAGGAAAGACAAAAATGTAAATTGGGAAATAATTCATAGTGTCTCCATAGGTTGTCAGGATTCAGCACAAGTTTGGCACAAGTCCTTCTGATTTAATGTCTCAGCAATCTTTTGAGGAAAAAGAGAAAGTGCCAAATCATTGAAGTCACAGGGCAAGGCTTTGGGAGTGAAGTGTAACACGAGCATCTGAGAAGCTTGGAAGCTTGTTTCCTCCATCAACTTCTAGGTTGGCCTCTTCTCTGCCTTTTTGATTGTGGCGTCCCCAGCTCCGTCCATCTTTCATTTGTAATTCTGAAAGCTCCGATCCCTGGCCCTCCTCCTCTGCTACAGTTCCTGTGCAGGTATTCCTGCTTCTCTGAGGCTTCTCCTATTGCTCTGTGTGCGTGATGAATTGGATTTCGGGTCCCTCTTCACCAGTCAGGAGCTGTGTGACGTTAGGTTTCTCTGGGCTTCAGTTCTATCAAATACATAGTTAGTCTTCTGAAGCCAGGGACAAGATCTGATGATTCCTTCTAACTCTAAGCCTCTAAGCATCAACTAGATATGATCAATTTATCATTTCCATTTTCTTATCTGAATAAGATTTTCCTTCCATTTTTCACCAATAGCAATATTGCTAGCTCATCATTGTGCATGAAACTTTGGTTCTTTTGTTATTTAATATCTTATAATCAAGAAGTCATTGAGGATGTTAGTTCTTCCTTTGAAATGCCTTTCACTTTCAACCCTTCCTCAGCTTCCTCTATCATCACCCCCGGCTATCATCACTTCACACGTATGCCTCTGTTACTCTAACCTCCACGTAGTCTCTGCCCTCTGCTCTCTCCTGTTCACAGTCCTCAATCGGATTCCACTAAATGAATAGCCTGCAAAATGCCACCCATTCCTAGGAGTCAGCAGGATTCTCCCTTCTCCTTTCCTCCACCTCGCAGAGCTAATTTTACTTCCCAAATACTTCTCATACCATCTGCCTCATCACACGCTGCTCCTCCCTGCACTGCTGGGACAAAGAATACCCACTAAAACTTCTGCTAAACCACCGTTTACCTATTCTGGCCTCAAAGTGAAGGACAGATGGTGACATTTGCAAGGTTGTTTTCAAACACAATCTAATATGAACCGGTATAACAGCCAAAGAGCACAGCTACACATATTCCTAATGTCCATTTCCCGAGCCATGTTACAAAATTATAAAATCATTCTCTGAATTGATTTTATTTTTCACTCGTGGATAAGGGCACTATCTACAGGAGCAATAAGTTTCCATAGGAACTAAATTCATTTCAAAAGGTTTCAACACAGAAGCTTTAAAAAAGTGCTCCAACAACATACCGATTTTGTATCCTTGAAACTCAGAGAATTATAAATATTAACCTTTTAATCCCCTGAAAATCCTGGGAAATGAGAAGACAAGTTTCTTTGTGTTTGGGAAAGGGATATGTTTAAGGTAAATGGTGGAAAAAAGGAAAACTTAGAAGATGAGTTGCTAATTCAGAATGTTTCATCTCTAGTATTTAACATAACTAATCACGTATGGTAATATTATTACTAGTTTTTGGAAAATGAGTACACTATGATTTCAGGTAATTGCTAATATTTTCCCCACTTAATATTCCATAATTTAAATATAAAAATGCTTTAAGCCATTTTTATAGCTAATAAAAAGGAACTGTCTCTATGGGTGTGTAAGCACACTGAACTACATGTGCCTCTATGGAACATCCACACAATAGCTATAATCTAAAAATTCTAACATGTTTTCTTTTTTGTTCTGATGATGCCACAAGAAGGCATTAAACTCCAATACATCTTCTTGTATTACATAAATGGACTTAAGCATTTTTCAGAATACAGGCAAGATTTAGCAAATTGGCTTAACATTCTAGGCTGCTGCTGAGACTAAAATGAGAAAGACCAACTATGAAGTACAGAAAACAACAATCTACTACACAAATTCTCCAAATGATTATGATGAGCCTCAGACAAGAATATTTCAGAGGTGGAATCTCAATGATTTCTGTATAAAGGGATAATGATGTATTACTGCAGGACCAAATAATGCATTTCTCAATTCACGTCTGGACTGGATTCACCATGCTGAGCTCCATTAGTTTTACATCTCCCCAAGGGTTCCAATTCAGCAGTATTAATCTATGCCATTACACACAGCCCCAATCTATGAACGTCTGCCTCACGAATGTCCCTTAATACAGCTCTCCAGTTGAGTGTTTCTGGAGAAAAATCACAAGCTAGGGAAACTGAAATCACTGTAAATTCATAAGGAGATGCTAAATCCTACCACAGGGTCATCACACGGCAAGCTCCTTCTCCCTCTCCTCCTTGCTGTGATAATTCACGCCATCTTCAACCTCTTAAAATATCTCACCAGCCCGTCCTTTCACCTTTGGCTCTTGGCTAATATACTGGTCTCTCATTTCACTGAGAAAACAGCAACTGACAGTCACTCTCTCATCTTCCCATCATAAAATCTGGATCTGCACCCACCTTCTCCTTTTCTGTTGTTATCATGATAGTTTTTTTTTAATGAAACAGGTTCAGAAGGCATTCTGTTGTTACTTCGGAGGAAGACTGTCTCTCTTGTAAAAAGGCAGGCAGATCCCTACACACGAATGCACTTCTTACCACCACGCCCCACCCCGGCCTGTGAGGGGGGTTTTCTCTCCTCCTCGTATCTTCAGTCTTTCTCCACTCGTGGGCTTTTGCTAGCATCCCCCCATTCTCTATTCAATAGCAAGGAAGGAAATGTTCCAACCCATGCTGCCCAACACGGTGGCCACGGCCACAGGCGGCTACCAGCTATGGAGTGCCTGAAATGTGAGTAGAGCAACAAAAGGAATGCTTTTAGTTCATCGTAACAGCCGCAGGTGCCCAGTGTTGAAAGCACAACTCTAGCGAACGTCACCCTGATAATCCTTGTGACAGACGCTTCCACTTCCTCACCTTCCTTCCTTCCTCTCCTTTCCACACCCAGTGGCTTTCACTCCACCTTTCCATGGAGCTGCTCCAGCTAAAGCCCAAGACCTCTAAGTGGCCACATCACATGATTCTTAATAGACCTCTTCCAGGACCAACCAGCACAGACTTGCTCCAGAGAAGTAGCCCTCTTTCCTTCTGGAAAAGAGTTTCCAGGCTTCCACAGGACTGCACTCTCCCGCTTTCCCTCCTGGCTCTAAGCTCACCTTCTAACTGATCTCTCCACGTTGGGGTTCCTTGGGGCAGGGTCTTCTCTCTCCCCAGAGGCATCACAACCCCTCTAAATGCTATCTGCATGCTGGCAGGGATCACCTCTGTGTCTCTCGTCTGGCCTCTCAGAGGTAACTACCTACTTCTACTCATGCTGAGATTTCATAGCACTGCGTGTTTAAGTCTGAATTCCCTCTCTCCTCAATTTGATCTTTCTTTCTTCATCTCAGTAAGTGGACCCCCAAACCAGTAGTCATCCTTGACATGTCCCCATTCTGTCACCAAGGTTTGTCAATTAAACCTCTAAAGTGCATCTGGAATTGACCCAGTCCTCCCCGTTGTCATTAGTCCAGTCCTAGCTGCCATAACCGCCCACCAGGAATACTTCCACAGCCTCCCAAGGAGCCCCCTGGTTTCCATTCTCTATACTGTAATTCATTATCAAAACCACACTCAGAGTAACGCTTTTTAAACTACAGGTCTGTGTTCTAACTCTCAGGTTACAACCCCAGTGCTTCAGAGATGTCTGACTTCTCTTGGGATAAAATCCAAAATACTGCCTGTGGCCCATTAGGGCCTACAGGGTGTGGTCCGCCTCTATCGCACTTCACTCTACTTTCCCACAATGAGCTTCCCCCCTTCAGAACCCCAGGGAGCCCGGCTCCTGCCTCAGAGTGCAGCTGCCCTTCCTTTATGCTTCTCCTGACACCTACTATTTCAGCCTTTAAAGGCTGTCTCTGACTCCTTAGTTGATTCCCCTGTGACATGTTCTCATAGCACTTGATAGCACTTTTCACAATTACCATTGTCAAGTTATTTGGGTGACCAGTCATTTTTCCCAGTTGCCTATAAGCTGTAAGAGGGCCTTATTCCCAGTGCCCGACACAACATCTGCCAAGCACCACAGGCTGCTCAGATCTCTCCCCTACAAAGCCACTGGCGTCCCCACTCCAGGCAGACCTGTGAGGAAGAGTGATCAAGCTATGCTGGGGAGACAAGTGCTCTTACCATCCCAACTGGAATTCAGAATGAGTTTTCCAGTACATAGTAGGACAACAGTCAGTCAGGTTCTAGAACACAGTCACTCCTTACACATCTGCCATTTACTGTGATGGTTATAAATATGGGATCTGCCATCTAAAACACTGACGTTCAGCTGTGGGCTCTCCCTCTGACTTGCGATGGAAGCTTGGGCAGGTTGCTTCATCTCCCCAGGGTGGGGCTTTTTCATCAGTTACCACTGTTTAAGATTGTTGGAAAGATTAGTAAAATAATGCGTAAGCTCTCAGCACAATGTCTGGCACTGACTAAGCTTTTAAAAAGTGGTAGCTGTTGTTATTATTTGTTTCAACTAATAAATTCCGGTAGGTTATTCTAGGAAACTAATTATTAGTTATCACCTTATTTACAAAGAAAAATCGATCTCTACTCTTGAACAGCAGACTTAAAACCAAGTTTCAGAATACATAGTACAATCCATCTCAGAGTTGGTGACCACAAAGTGGTCAGGTAGTGACAAAAGAAGGTTGCTGCCTATGTTTTTGATAAAGGTGGTTAGAAAGCTACATTCATGTTAAAATCGAACCTCCTGCACAGGGCATACAATTAACATAAACCTGTGTATCTTTTCTTTCCCCAACTAAGTTCTCATGGGGAGCAACAGTCCTTCCCTATGAATAAATGGAATTGTATTTGAAGTAATTACACTTGGCATAGATTTGCCCACTGCTGGCGGCAGGGCTGCCACTTGTGACTAGGCAGTGAGGGGAACGCAATGGAATTGATGGCAAACTGCTTTAATTTGCTTTAATAGTAGCAAAATCCTACCTAAAACAAGTTGGACATTTTAAGAATAATAAACACCACAGAGTTAATGTTCTATTACTGTTAAACCAGTATTCAAACAGGCCAGAAATTGGTTCTCAGACTCTTTCAGTGAGTTTTTATACCTTTAGGGTCATAAATGTCATTTTGTAAAGTCAAGTTGGTGGTCATCAGCAAGAGGCCTCAATAAGCTGGTGGTATTGTTGTGTTGTTTTAATTTTTATTTTTTTGTAGACATGCAGCTTATTGCTCAAGCTGGTCTTGAACTTCTGGCCTCAAGCAATCCTCCCACCTCTGCCTCTCAAAGTGCTAGGATTAAAAGTGTGAGCTACCACGCTAGGCCAATAGGCTAGTTAAAAATGTTGGATAACGTTTCAGTTTATTCATGCTGTGAGGTCTGTTCTTCCCCTGACCCCAACTCCAAAAGCCTTAACCAACAACAGACGTTCAGTAATGACAGGGAGAAGTATGAAAGTACTGATGATTATTTCATTTTCAAATGGTCTTCAACGGACAGGTAATGACTGCAGCAATCGTAATGGGTGGGCCAATCCACAAGCAGGGATGGGGGAAGAGGATGGCTGAGGAGGAAGCTATGATAGATGCACCATGGCTGAATGCAAAGAAAACCCAGAGAAAAGTTAAAGATGGTCTTCCCTGTGCCTCCACAAGTTGCCTTTGTGAAAGACGAACGAGATCCTGGAGGTTTACGTTTAATAAAACCTCAGTGTGTGCGGGACGATTACTGTTCAGAAGCTAACTGCACATCACTAAATGATCCTGTGAAAAGCCTGTAAAATTTGGAGCTTTGTTGTCATATCACAGTAAGTGATAGATAGTGGCTGTGGTTATGACAGCAGCCCATGAAGTAGGAAGCTGGGGATTTATCGGCCTAATGTGATCAATGTAAACTGTCAAACTGCCTAATCATGGCCGACAACTCCAGTTTGAGTTAGGCCTGCAGAATCCTGAAAGATGAAGATCTCAGGCACCAGTTGGGATTATAACTTCCATTTAAGGTCTGAATAACTGGTTTGGTTATCTAAATAGAACAGATTAATGAGATAATTTATATCACAATCACATACTGTATAATGAAGTAAAGCAAGGAGGGTTTTTATTAAAGCTTTCCAACATGATGGTTAATCAATTACAGTATTAATTTCTACCAAATAACATCAAATTCTACCCGTTTTAGATCTTTGATATTAACTATAAGCACCAATATTTAGGCTGAAGGGAGAATTGTTTAACAGATGTAATGTTCTCTGCTTCTACAGCGCAAGAGAGGTCATTTGACTGAAGTCTTATTTCCCGACTTGCAAACTATTTCAAAAATGTACTAAAGGTTAACTTCTTTGCATATTACAAATACTTAGCAAATGGAATGTTAATATATTCTCTCATTCATTACAAAGAAAATTGCAGGTGTGACTGCACATTAAAGGCATTTTATCAACAGTCATTTTTATCTTAATTACTTTTGGGGCCCCTGCAAATGCCCATTTCACTGGGGATCAGGTTGCTGGAGAAGCCAGCCCAGGATATGTGGTAACGAAAGAAGTCTTTTTTGTGATACTTCATCTCACCAAACCCAATGCTAGGAGAAAGGGTAAAAAGAGAACAGAAAAGATATTAAAGTTACAGCCCTGTAGCCTTTTCTCCTTCTTTACCTCCCTTCCTTGATTCTTTCTCCACCTCCATCCTTCCAATTCCTGGTTTAGACATTGTCAATGAAAGGGTAAAGCTTTTTATATATGTTTCTAAAGGAGAAGTAGCAAATACAAAGAAAAATGCCAACTCTCAATGCTTACGCCAGTGATGGGTATCGCTAATCAATCCTGACACTCTTTCAGGCTGAGCCTGTAGCAGCCTCTGAATCCTTCTCAACCAGGTGCTGCAGGGAGCCACCACAATCCACTGGCGCTGGGGCCTGAAATGAAACAGTTAGACTCTCTTGGTTTTGCTTTCTCCTATGGGCCTGTAGTTCAGGTTGAGCATTATGTGCTGTTAAAATTCACACAGACCTGACTCTCTTCCAAGAAGTCCTTTGTCACACAAAACCCAAGGTTTCTGAAAGTTAAGAAAGAAACCATGTAATTCCCCTTTCTGACTCATTCCACAGCCTCTAAAAGGGAAGCAAAGCTGGGAAAAATTATCTGGGCTTAGCAGTCTTCTTTCCTCACTTCCTGGCACGAAAGACTGGGTCTCTATTAATGTTCGAACCCTTTAAAACTGCTCAGAGATGCAGATTGAGCACCTATCCTTTTTACAAGTATGTGTTCAAAAGAAAGTTCCGTGACAGTCACTAGATTGCCTTCCCTGGCATTTCAGGGATATTGTCCCCATATATTAACATACTTGCTCATTTGGCTTCATATTTAATTGCACTGTCTCTCCAGAAAGTCCTTAATGACACCATCTCACATCCAACCTTCATCATTTGGCTCCCTGCAAATCAGAGAGCGGGGCTTCCCAGGCACATCTTACTGCTGTTGCGGGCCAAATGTCATTCTCCCCAGCTGCCACTGTGCTTCCTCCTTTATGACAGGGGCTTGCCTGATCACTCCAGCCATTCCAGAAGCAGAAGCCTTCTAGGTAACAAGAGGCTATCAGATGCAACCTGCTTGGGCCAGTGCCATATTCTGCTCCCAGAGATAACTCAAGCAGACTTCGTCTATAATTTTTCATCCTATTTGAAAATTGTTTCCCACACTTGCACAAAGGATCTCCCTAGAAATTAACAGAAGATTGGAGAATTGCAAAACCTTGACAGAATTTAACTCGATAAATGGCACATAAAGCCTCAAAAAAATTGGAATATCAAAATGGAAGTAGGTTCAACTATGACTAAATTGTGGCTGCCTGAAAAACAGATGTAAGCCAGAAGAGACAAATGGCATTACCGCCTTTACCTGGGAACTGAAAGCAAGGTGTCAATTTCGCTGTGTGCACGCAGTCCCTGGGTCCCCCACAGCTGCTAACCGGAAAGAAAACGCTGGTTGCAGGCAGCAGCCTTGTAAAGGGCAGCACTGATGTGCTTTATAAAGACTTGAAAAGAGTCACATAATTTTCCTGGGGTCCCAAGCTTTTCTGTTTCTTTTTTCTTTTTGGCATTGCCCATAACATATTTGTCCATGAGATAAACAGAGGCGCCTTCCCCCACAATTGCCTTTGCCTAAAGGAAAACACAGCTGCCTTTCCTGTACAGTGAGACACAACCACAACTAGTGAGACCAAACAAAGATTTCAAAGGAAAGGAAAGTTTCCACAGTATGAAAGACACTCCATCACATCAAAGTGCACTGAAACCAAAAAAGCTGAGGCAAAGTGATGCCTATTTCCCTTGGGGACAAAAGTCCAATTGAGCAATAAGCTATAGGTACCATTTTGCAGAAGAGCCACCTGCTACTACTTGGAGCTACTGCAGATATTCAGGAGCCAGAACTGCAGATTTCTTCCACCTCTTGGTTTATGTAGGAGTGTGTGTATATGTGCGTGTATGCCCCGGGGTGAAACCAGCAGGTAACTGCTAGACATTGTCGCCTACTGAATGCTTCCCTGACCAGCATCGCTGGCTGTCACTGAGGAAACCTTAGGAACAACATGCTGACCCAAGAGGAAGCAAGCAAGTCACCCATTCCCTTGGGAAGGCACTGTATTGCTGAGAAAGCCTGCTCCATCCAAAGTACGAAATGGAGCAATCATGGATGACGAACCTAATTAGCCTCAGTTATGATGTGCTATAGTTCTGGTGGCTCCAAGCAACACTGTGGCCAGAGGTGCTGTTTCCTATGATGTCTTCTTCATGTGGCAACCTTTCCATAAATCAAAGCAAAGACCAATACCAGTTTCTTGTATTGCCTGACAATGAAAGAAACCACTGAACCTTAACTGTTATCAATCTTGGTAAATATCTTGGTAAATGATGTGGCCAGACTGTCCCACACTACAGGGGGCTGCCACTACTGTACGCAATGCAGTGATCTACTAGGCTCATGGGACTTGACAATCAGTTCTGTTTTAATTGAGCCAGACAAAGGAATGGTTCTCGTAGCCTTTTCTTAAACTATACAGGAGTTTTCTCCTCTTTGGGAACACCTTGGTTCCATTAGTGCCATGCTCGGAAAAGGACTATAATAAACTTTAATATAGACTCATATAGCAGATGACTGAGACCTTATGGGGAAAGTGGGTAGACAGGTTTTTATAAGAAGAAAACTTGTTATGAAGTTTTTAATTGGTGTTTTTTGTAAAGAGCTACCTGACTTGAAGGTGCCATGCGTTTTCAAGTTCAACTAGAAAATACGGTATTAATGAGAGATACGTTAGTTTTGGAAAATATATAAATCTGTCTACATGAACAGAATCTAACAACAGTCTTCAAAAATTGCAAAAGTCGAGAAGTTTTCAAGTTATCAATAATCCTCTCTTGACAGAAATTCACAGTGTACATAAATCTGAACTGAAGGAATTCCCAATTAATGACAAGCCGTAATCTAATAAACAATATTCCATCATGTTTTGAATTTTGCTATAGTTCCAACTATGCCATTGATACTATCAAGAGAAAAGCCCATCTTCTAGCTGGCATTTTTGGAGACAAACTCTGACAATTAACTAATGCCCAACAAGAATCAGTCCTGTATGAACAGCCTGGAACAAAGACCATCAACAGCTAGACAACTCAAACCACAAGGTTGTACACAGAAACATCAATAGGCCCACAGGCCCATAATTTCCTGAATGAATTTATTTCAGCACATATTTCCCAAGTACAGTATATGTGCTAGGTACTGCTGGACATCTACCAAGATCATAAAATATAATTCTTGCCCTCAAGAAGGTTTCAATTCAACTGGGAATGAGATCCACATGCTGTTAACTGGATATATGACCCTGGTAATGGGCCCTTCAAATCCCCAAGAGGCTGTAATTCTTACTTAACTTTAGACAACAGTTTTCTCTACTGTCAACTCAGAGCTATTTTAGGTACCTTCTAGAGTAAAAACCTTCTGAGGTCAAATTGAGGAGCATGCAAGTTTTATAAGAATTCAATTTAGTGAATAATAATACTGCTATTGACTAAGCACTTGCTGCCATAAAGATGGCTCAGATATAGGTCACGCCTTAAAGGCTCATGCTGTAGAACGGAGATGGGCACCGGCAACGCCAATTAAAAAATCAGGCTGGGGTTACATAAACATGCAGAGAGCAAGTAATTGTGGCTTTCTAGTGGGAAGGGAGGTGTCTAGAAAGACTTCAGAGAAAACAGAGGCGTTAATGTATGTCAGGTTCTGACAAGTGGGTGCGTTCACCAGGACAGAAGTGGTGAAGGACAGCTGTACTGTGCAGTGCGGGGAGCAGCCCCAGTGGGGCAGAGGCCAAGGGTGGGGGGCACGCTCCCTCGTCAATGAATGAAATCTGAGGTGCATACAAGAGGACGGCAAAGGATGAGGCTGAGGAAGCATCAAAGGTTATTTTCATACTGTGGTTTAATATTGTAAGTTTTGGTCCCAACTTCTATTTATGATTTATTAGATAATGTCAATTATTCAGCTTTGAAGCAGAAACTTATTTCGCTTGAAATCATATAGATCAGACTGATGGATGAGTATCTTGTGATTATAAGGCAAGTTGTTTAAAAAGAAAAAAAAAACTATTATTCGCCACCTCTTATCACTGCTAATCAGGATTATCACAATGCTGCAACCAAATAAATAAATTTGTGTGCTGAGGCTGATATAAGAAGTAGCTATCACCTTTAGCCTCTAATTTTTAAATGTTGTGTTCATGAAAATAAAGCTTCATTGTTTTCTTTATAATAAGTAAAGGCTGCAAATAAGCTTACAAACTAGAGTTGTAGTCATAAAATAGCAGACTATCAGTTATAGGCATTAGGATTACACACAAAATTCCATTTAAAAACAGGATTCCACTAACTGCTAAAAAACATGTCTGGATACTACAGGAGGTGCTGATAGCAAGGGAGTTATTCTTTCTAAGCCTTCAGCATTCCCTTCTCTCCACAGGGATCTCTCTTTCTTTATAGAAACAAGGTTCTACCTGTGATTAGGTTAGCAAAGCCTTTTTCAATCCAGAACGTAGTTTAAACACACAGGCGTAGTGGGAAAATGCACTTCTTTTTCTTTTTGCTTCTTCCCCAGCCCTACCTCAGCCTGTGTTGTTGAATACAAAGAGACAGGGGTTAGACAGGTCCGTGAGGACTAACCTAGACACTCAGCCACAGTGTCTGCTTACTCTGGAAAGAATTATGGCGCAGATCCTGAGCAGCCGACTTTAGAATACATCATAGGAAAAATCGTGTTTTCTTGCCATAGACGACTAACCTGTAACACAGCTGCAGATGGGAACTATACCATCAACTAACAACAGCTGCATTTATCTGAGCAATCCCCTATGCATTTCTTTTCTTTTCTTTTTTTTTGAGACAGAGCCTCAAGCTGTCACCCTGGCATCACAGCTCACAGCAACCTACATCTCCTGGGCTGAAGTGATTCTCCTGCCTCCGCCTCCCAAGTAGCTGGGACTACAGGGTGCCTGCCACAACGCCTGGCTATTTTTTGGTTGCAGCTGTCACTGTTGTTTGGCGGGCCCAAGCTGGATTCAAACCCGCCAGCTCAGGTGTATGTGGCTGGCGCCTTAGCCGCTTGAGCCACAGGTGCCGAGCCCCATTACGCATTTGTAACCAAGCTATGTGGCTCTCATTTAGTGTATTAAAATATATATAATTATTATTTTGAGTAGTATTGCTAACCACTGGCTAATGATTTGACAGAAAACACTTGTCTTCAAACACATGCTTTTAGAGGTAGGGTATATTCCCAAGTACAATTCACTCATATTTCCCCCTAGGGAAATATATATTAGATTGTATGATGAGCATCAATTAAAAAACACAAAATTCACTCAACAGAAACTCGAACTACTGATGACTATTATAACGAGCTATTTCCTGTTTCGGATATACCCAAAACATGAATAGACCTCATTTAACTTCTGTATAACGTCTGTCATTACCACTATTAGTAGAAAACTAAGATGGAGGGGTGAGGACATGGGGAGAAGTAATTTGCTAGAAAAAGCCTATTGCATTAAGTGCTGAATACCATAAAAATTTTGCACATGTTAGTATTATTTCATTATAGGTATCTTAACATTATGGACTGGAAAAATTAAGAGAACTCTTAATTTTAAAAAATCAGGAAGACTCAGAACCACAAATAAGAAAAAATGAGCATATTTTCTGGTAACTGCTAAAGCAAAACATATAGCATATTAAACATTCCCTCTTCCTTAAATCCACTTCCTAGATACTACATCATACAAAACGGGAGTTTTATGACAAGCAATACAAACAGATGTATCATTAATAGGAATGGATCAGCCTTTCTGAAGAATGTGGCCAAAAGCTTAGCACTCAAATCTTTTAAAGATCGCAGCCTTAATGCACTCTCTGGAGCAACAATCCTATTTTCTTTGCATCATCAAGTTCTGAGAATGTATTTTTCATTTGTCTTATCGTCTGTTAAAAAAGGTGAGGATGTGTATACATTTAGGTTTTCAATTCTTTTATTATATCAGCTTCTCAGCGATTTAGTTTCTAAATGCTCCGAAAGAGGCATGGATTGACATTTCTGCCAAAGGACAATTTTTTGCTCTGTAGTTTTTCCCAGAGTTAATGGAAAAAGTTCTACCACTAATCTTTTCAATTCCCCCCCAGGGAATTACAAACTCACAGCAAAAGCTGCAAAGGTTGTGGTAAAATGCAATACTTTAAAATTACACAAGTCAAAAAAGCCTAAAATTTTCCCCTAAATGGGATTTCCTTTCAAAAAAAGAAGTTGTGAGAAGGCAGTTTTACATTTCCGCTGTGATAAAACCTCAAAGGTTAAATAACATGGGCCCTGACAACTCTAACTCTACTATTTCCCTAAAGAAACCCACCCTGTATAGGGTTGAGTACCTACTGAATGCCAGGAATTCTACCTATGTTATTTCATGAAGCCTACAACAACCCCCATGAGGTATTACACACACATACATTTCTTACATTAGCAGAGAGAAGCTCAAGAGGTTAAGCAGCCTACAGCTACATGGTTGGAAGGAATGGTCACAAGTCAAACCTCATGCATGGCATTAAAACAAGGTACCAGGGCCTAAGCATTTACGTATGAGTTTGTTTCACTGCAGCCTATTTCTTGTACTGTCCCCCCCCCCCAAAAAAAAAAAAAAAAAAAAAGTCATTTGAAACAACTGAGTCACTTTCATAGTGAGGAAAGGGCTCAAGAAATTCTGGTAGACCAATGCCAGCTCCTTTTGTGAGCTGGATCTGTGTTGAACAGAGGTGATATACTCATAATAAATGTACCTTCCACTATACATGGCATGGTCTTTTTTTTTAAAGTCTCATACTTCTTATACAAATAAAAACAAAATCTATGTATATTAACATTTCTATTAACAGAGATTAATATAGAAGAATAAATACCAAAGTACAACTTCACATGCTTTATTTTTAAGGGGTTGACTTGGGGGAAAAAAAAGGAGGGAAGAAAATTACATTTCTCTTGTTATACACACACAAAATATTATCTTGTTAATTAAAAAAGATCTAATGTAGTAGTCCCCCTTTACCCATGAAAGATAAGTTCCAAGACTCCTAAAACTGAGGATAGTACCCACAATAGACATAGAGCAGAGCAGTTTATATAATATCTATATATTTTATATATACATTAAACTGAGGACAGTAACCAACCATATATATATGTGTGTATATATATTCTATACATGTGTATATATATATATATATATATATATCCTACAAACACACCTAAGACCAAGTTTAATTTATAAATTAAGCACAGTAAGATGCTAACAATAACTAAAAATATGACAACTATAACAATATTTATAATGAAAGTTATATGAATACGTCTCTTTCTCTCAAAATACCTTATTGTACTCCTCAGAAAGCTAAACTGCAGATAAGGGCTATAGTGTTTATTAATTTCATATTATTTTCACTACACTAAGTCTCTGGGAAGAATACCGAAAAATGGAAGTTGATCATAAAATTCAATGGGAAGGAGAGAGAATACTTAAAAAGGTTCATTTAATAATAACATAAGCATCTTCAAGTGGACTAGTAATAGAAAATTTACCTAGAATGTGGGCTAATTTTACATATTTTAGGCTCATTCAACCAGAATTATAGGCATAAATAAAAGCTGGTCATCCAGATAAGTCATATCTGAATAAACCATATACAATCTGCTCCTAACACACTGTGTGCGACCACACACATAATTCAGTACAGTGTGGATTCCTAGCACACTATTCAAAGAGATCATGGCTAGGACTATTTTTAAAAAGTTAACCATATACCATTCATTTGGCATAAAAAGATGAAGTTCTTTTGTGTGTTGTGTGCTGTTTTAGAGACAGTGTCTCTATCAGTCACTAGCTGTAGGGCAGTGGCATGACCACAGCTTACCACCTACACCTCCCAAGTAGCAAGTGAAGGGGACCTTTGTGGAGGAGGAAGCAGCCCTGATGGAAGCACTTGAAAATTATCAGAACAAAGTACAGAGCAGTTGAGAAAGAGAAAATTGGTATTTTAACATAGGAAGGAACTTAACCCACATAGGCAGGCGGAACCACCCAACAGGGAGCATGTAAAGTAAAAAATTAAAAAAAAAAGAACGTCAGTAGATGAATGTAGTTTGTAGGATATATAAGAAGCAGGAGTCTGAGCAAGGGGTGGGGAGCTGTTTCCTCCACCCTTCTACTGTTGAGCTTTTGTCTTAACGTGGTAGGGCTTTCTTGTGTCTTTCAATAGTGTTTTAACACAGTGTGTGTCCCTTCCCTTTCATCCCGGTTCTCGCCCACTCAGCAGCAAGGTTCCAGTGTACTGAGGTGATATACTCATAATAAATGTAGCAAGGTGGCCAGGGTACTCGCTTCTGTGTCTCAAGGGTGCCTCTTGAAAGGCAGGTAGTCGGGAGCCCGACAGGGTGGCAGCCCAGGCTTTTCTCTGTGCTTTTTCCCACGGGAGGCAGTCGTTCTTGTAACAGGGAGAGGTCCTAGCCGGGAGCTTATTCTGGCCGGCCCTCGTCTGTTTCAGTGTTGGTTGGCTGTGTGTTTTTCAATTCTTTGCCTGACCTCCCCCCACACCTACGGTTTGAAGTTCCAGCACACCTTTACTAGGACTGAGTATAGGCACAGACTACCACGTCCTGCTTCTTCTTTTAATGGCCTAAGATTTCCCTAGACAGCATCTTTCCTGAACTTTTCCCTCTCCAGCTTTTTAATCAAAACTACTCTTTTCTATGTCCCGTTCTCTCAGGCCCTGAATTTTGCTAGGAGACAATTAGTATGTGCTTATGTTTGAGTAGATATTAATATAATAATAGTAATTAATATGATAAACCATAATTACAATGAATATATACAACATATATTAACGCAGTATTATATACGTGATAGAAGACTTCTAGAAACAAGGACCAATTTAAAAGGCATAATCCTAATGGTGAGAAATTACGGGTACACATACCAGGAGTAGGTGACAGCAAAAATACTGCCAAAGAGGTAGAAGTTTTGGTAGAATCCTTACATCCTAGTAAGTCTTCCTCTGAAACATAGCATTTAAAGTCTTTCCAAGTTATGCCTCTGATTTTCCTCTATAGTTTCATATTCCATCAGACCTTCCCTCACATTTGTTGCAACTACCCCATGTGTTCAATTGCCTCTTCATGAAAAGTCATTCTCCCTCCCACCTTAAGAAAATCTCAAAGTGGGAAAACGCAGTTTACGACAGTCACCTCTTCATAAAACGCAGACTCCCTTGGGATTCTCCTCCTATTCCTACATTCTGTACCTTCACGTCAGCATTAACCACATTTTAGTCATTTTTTGCATTTCTCATTTATAAAACCATATGGAACATATGAGGTACTCAAAACTTTTCTTGAACAAATATTAAAGTTACAGTTCCTTTATCAGCTTTTGACACCACTACAGTCTAGCTAATGATCTCAGTGAGTATTATAAGCTCTCTGAGGACAGGGACTCAAACTTGATTTCTGCATTTTTGGTGCCCACAAAATATGATGTATCAAAGAGACCCCCCTTGATGAATGGATGCGTTAACACTGACAGGGAGTAAGTTCTTCAAAGCAAAGTTGCCACATTAATACCTATAAAAACGAAATCCAGATCATCGAGCTCTTCATTGGGAGAAGAAACCAAATAAGTGAGGACTGAGTGTCAGAACTCACAACTGAAAAAAATCCCCACAGGAGTCAATGAAATCGACTACTGGCAAAATCCAATACCTCAAGTTCAAAGACTTCAGAAATACTCCCAAGCTGACATCTAACTAACCAAACCAAAACCACACCTGATATAACTAGTGACAAAACATTTGGTTACTGTTTATCAACTAACCAGGATGTCAGAAGATGCATTCCATATCCAGTAATGTTTTCTTCTTCTTTATATTAGTGTCTTTTGTATTGGAGAAACACTATCAGGAAAAGAAAAGAACTGGCTGATTATGAGCAGCACCAAATGAGCTGTAATGGAGGTGTTATGAATGTAAATCAGTGGAGCCTGATGCAGAAAACAGCAGCATCTGGGCATGCAGCTTGCAACGTAATGAGATTGTGATGATGTGCTGGCGCCCAGCTTTGATCACTTCATCTTGTTCAAGAGCTCTGCTGGGTAAACAAAGGTGAGAGGCAATGACCTCCTCCCCACAGCTTGCACAATCACAAAAAAGACTAACAGATCAAAGGCTGATCCCCTTTCTCCCTTCTCCTCCTTGCCAACATCCCTCTTTTTCAGGACTGGTGGTTCCATAGTTGGGGGCCCAGCATAAAGCAGTCGACCAAGCTACTACCATATGAAGTGTCATGTCTGAACATGTCTGCAGTAATTGGCAATTCATTTTTCATCCTGAAAGCAGGAACAGGTGTGTGTTAACTTCAATGTACCAATCACCAACCACACTGAATGCATCTCTACACAGGCAGGTTTGTTGAGGTCTATGCCAATGGCAGGCTGGTGGACCTTAGGGTCTCCATAGATGGCTCTGTCTTACAAACAAATAGGTGTTTGTGTAATCTCAGATGCTCAAGACAACAAAACTGAGAGCAAATGGCAGGCATTAAAAAAAAAAAAAACAAACCCATCACACAAAAGCAGCCGCTGGTCTTTCTTGTATACATACTGTAATTGGCAAATGGCTTACTTCTTTGTGCTTGCATGCACCTTACAATACATGTTTAACATACTAAAAAAGGGGGTTTTAGTGCTCAAAAAGAAGCATAAAGCCAGATGTATCACTGCACAGTATTCCGTGCCAGCTTCATCCAGAAACACTAGCTGAGGTGACTTGCAAAATGGAGCCAAGAGCAAGAACTCTCCTTAATGAGCCCATCCATCAATTTTCAGGGCCCACAGTTGATGACTGGCATTTAGACATACACACTCACAAAAGGAATGCAGCAATTTAACTGTTGGCCACTGAATGAGAAAGCACATAAATAACTTAAGGCAGGCATGTGAGCAAGTTGGGATGCTTGGCGACACTAACATATGAACGTGTGAGCTTTCATTTCAGCATGTAGGAAAGGGCCAAGATGGAAGCTTTTACAAGTTCTCAAGCATTCTGCCAGGGCTCAGTAAATAGTGAGAACAAACTGCTGCCTAAGATTATTATATTAAAAGGTATTAGTTCTATTGTACAAATGTTTCATTTTAAAATATTATCTTTAAAATCCCTTTATCAAAAATAATTTTCAAAAAGCTATCCAGGTTACCTACAAGGCTCTAGAAAAGAGGAGAGGACAACAACAGGTAATGTATCTTAGTAAGAGAGAAGAAGACTAATTCTTTTTTATTTTTTTAAGATTTCGATAGTTCTAGGGGGCACAAGAGGTTTTTGTATCATGCTGAAGTCAGGGCTTTCAGTGTACCTGTCACCAGAACAATGTATACTGTACCCGACAGGTACATTTTTTAAACTTTACTCCTCTCCCACTCACCTCATTCATGAAAAAGACTAACTCTTTAAGAAAATAGATCAGTAAAATAGAAGACACATTTATCCCTCTCATTTCTATAGTATGAAATATCCTGAATGAACAGCTCTGAGTTTGAGATAATAGATTCTAAATTTAATGAAAAGATATGATTATGGATTGGGTTAGTATACATTTCTTAAGACAGTGATTAAACTGAAGAAACATCTTACCCAAGACAAAGTACAGTTAGAAGCTAAGAATTCCCAATACTTTGCTTTTTTCCCCCAATTAAAATTAACAATAAATTAGGGGTGTTTTAGGTATAATTAATATGAAGGTTGAGTATCCCTTATTCAAAACACTTGGGAAGTGCATGGAACCTAAGTGCCCATATTGTATTAGAAGTTGTTACATGCGTGTAACGATCACCTAGAACACAGCAGAGTATTCCCAATGCCTCAGCTGTGTCATTCGCAGCCCTTCCCAATCAAGGCCTCCTCTCACCCCACCAACCACTTTCAGATTTCTATCAGCACAGAAATCTTATTATTGCTGAACTTCATTTAGATGGAACCATGGGCAGTTCCGTGCCTGGCTTCTTTTTGCTGAACAAGATGCCCTAAGATTCACCCAGGTACCCTCACATGTCTCAATAGTTTGCTCTTTTTTCTACCGCTGAACAGGTGTTCTACCATATGAACACACATTTTGTTTATCTGTCCTCTCACTGAAGACCATTTACGTTGTTTCTGGTTTTTGACAACTATGATAAACCTTTTTATGAACATACTCCTACAGTAATTTTTATAGATGTATATTTTCACTTTTCTTGGGTAAATACCTAGTACTGGAATTGCTCCCAGCAATTTCATAAACATAGCACAACTATATGTTTAAATTCATAAGAAACTGCCAAATTTTTTTAAAAGTGGCTTTGCCATTTTATACCTCCACCAGCAAAGTGGTTTGTATGGTTTCTCCACAACCTCTCAGACGTTAGTATTGCCAGTCTTTCTGACGGTTGGGTAAACCATTCCTATGGCTCAATTTGCATTTCCCTGATAACTAATATTGTAGAACCCTTTTCCTTGTTTAATTGGCCATTCTAACATCTTCCTTTGAAGTGTCTTGTTCTAGCCTCTTACCTATTTTTTAAATAGTTAAAAAATTTTCCTAATGGTGTCTTAGGATGAGTAGAATGTTTAAATTCAGATAGGGTCCAATTTATCAGTTTTTAAGTTTTGTTTGCTTATCTCTTAAGAAAAATCAGAAAAGCTAGAAATAGGAATCCTTGACTGACTGAAACCATGCGGGGTGATCTGGTAATTATACTTTCAGGTGGGCCATGAACACGTGTGTAAGTATGATTACGTTGAAAGTTTCTGTCTTGATTTTAGTATATGCTCTTACACTGAACACATCTAGCCCACCGCAGTTTTGTTGAGATCTATGCCAGAGGCAGGCTGGTGGACCTCAGGGTCTTTCCATAGGTGGCCCTGTCTCACTAACAGCTGTTGTGTAATGTGCATGGTGATTGGAAAACTTCATATATGCATAAATTTCACCTGGGTGAAAGCAGGAAGCGATTGGTAGCATTTGGAATAGGCTTACCAAAATCTAAAGTAATAAGACCTAATTAGATGCTACATGATGGCTGAACCTGTACAACGTCTCAGAGACTATCTTGAAAGCTACCACTGTTGTGTGCTGATAACTTCCTTGATACAATTTTTAACCATACTCAAGTATTAAGATTGTTAACGTTGCAAATTTGACACAAGGACAGAATTTAAATTCTACCTTTCAGAAGTCATCCTGGATATTTCACACCATAGCAGGTCAGTTAGACAATACTTTAATTGGCCTTCCTACAAGCTTCACTGCTCTCTACCTGCAAAATATGTTTTTGTTATCTTTAAAAGCATCAAAAGAAAATAAATTATTTCCAGCTGGAGCCTTTACAAAGTAAATTAATTCTAGTTGGAATCAGCAAGAGGAAAAACTTAGTAGTCTCAGAAATATCTTTTGAAACCACAAACTGTATAATTACTCAAATAAGCGGGGATCAATAAACAAATTTCAAAATACCAGGTACCCTAGAACTCAAAATGCTCTCATTTAAAATATTATGACACAAGGAAAAAAACAAGCTATTGTTTTGGAAGAATTTTCATTTATCTAGCAAACAATGTGCAATTAATATTTCATATAATCATGTAGGGTATACTAGATTCGTAATGGATCACATTGATGAAGAGGAAAGTTCAATGCTAATATTCCTGTTGGGAAAAACAGAATGATTTGTTATTTCATATGGATCAAACCATAAATTCAGGAGTTATGGTCACAGACTTAAGGGCTACAACAAGAATGGTTTTGATCATTTATATGTAGTCAACAGAAAAGAACCCAAACTCTGTAAAACAAGTTAAAGAGGTTTATTCTGAACTGGGTCTGTGTGACTATGGCCTACACCCAAGAAGCCTTAAGCAAGTGGTGTCATTGTGGTTGGGTTATAGTTTGGTTTCATACATTTGAGGGATACAGGAATTACATGTAAAGTCAATACATGGAAGACGTGAGTCCTGGGAAGGCAGGGCATCCAAACGGGCATTACAGGTTACGGGTGGGTTTAAAGACCCTTTTGTTTGTAATTGGTTAAAGAAATAAAGCTTTGTCAAGGGGCTGGGAATGTCTTGTTAAGGAGGTCTGTTAATCACTGGACCTATATCAGGTATATACCCACACTCAAGTGACGGGCTAAGTAAACTGATGCCCTGCAGGTGTGGTTTTAGTGTTGTCTTGTACAGCCTTAGGCCTAGTGATGAGTCACAGGGTTATCTAGAAGGGAGAGGGCCATGATGACGCTCATCTGACCTCCTTCCTCTTGGCCAGCAACTCAGCTTTAGGGTAATTCTGGGGTCTCTCTGGAAAACAGGGAATCTACCTAGTCAGACAGGGGAGCTTAATATTTTATTTTAGTTTCCATAACACACAAACAGATCATATTTAAGGAGATTACCCAGAGCATCCCAACCAACCCCCAACTGCTAATGCTGGGACAGAACAGAGTTCCACATCATAGGATGTGGCTAATCTGGGTGTATTTCACACACCCCACCCCCACCCCCAGCATCCTTTACACACTAGCTGAAGTGATGAGAAAGTTCCACATTGACCCTGATAGTCTCATGACTATGAGATGCCTGCAGTTTATACTATCTTTTTTGAAAATCATGATACTGTCTGTCCTTCGTTTACACTGCCCCCTTTAGTCCTAAATCCCTATCAGCTTCAACACCCTGCCAGCCCCTCTTTTGTAGGACACCACTCTTGAGTGGAAAATTGCCCAGATGGGTCAGGGAGTAGAGAGAATGAAAATGAAATTGTTTCTTGGCATTTACTTCCATTAGGAAGTAAATGGGAAAATAGTGGGTAGACTAAATATAAAGATCCAACCTGAGAAATGGAAAGTAACTAAGTAACTAACCTGGCAGATCTGATTAGAAGGGTTCCAATTTTAAAAGGTGGTGGTGGGGGTAGGGGTGAAGGAGCATTAATCTACAGTTTCTTTAGAAATGTAACCAATTCTAAATGTGTATATGGCGTTTTCCAAGGCAAGTCTCACTTTCCTTGGAACTAATTTTAGGGGGAGGAACAGACAAACAAACAAACAGATCAGGTCAATAGCTTGAGAGCCCAGACTACTCTACATATCCCCGAGGAACTACAGGAGGGACAGAAGTGGCATCTATAACACAGGGACAAAGGCAGCCAGACTCTTAGAGTTGAATACAACTCTATATGTACTTATGACCAATTTTTAGGTGAGGATCAATGACAACTTTCTTAACTTTCAAATCTTCTCTGAATTCCCTAAAGAAGATGGCAATTACAATTTACATTTTACAGATGAGAGATACAACAAGTCAAATATATAACAAATAATCTGCCTAAGGAATTGGGTATTCTAAATAACCAAGTCTATATTTCAAACAAGTATGTATTTGCCCTGAGCCTTATATACAAAGTATATTCTTAAGCACATAAACCAATCTCTGAACTGAAATCTTTCTCCATTGGCATATTCCCCACTCCAGAAGGTACCTCATGAAATGCTAAGGAGGTCAACATACACGAGCTGAAGCTTAAAAATTAAAAAACAAGAACCCCAAACTTCAAAAAAAGGTAACTGTAACTAAGAGGCTTATGCACAAAGGGTACAGGTATGTTTATCTAGAATTTTGTCTCTTCAATTACTAAGTCTCTTACTGAATAATCAAGATGTTACTTGGCTACAGGGCCTGTAGAGAATAAAATGTCACCACTGCAGCTGCTATATTTCTTGGTCACAGGCCTTGAAATTAAAAAAGGGGGAAGAAAAGCCCAATACAAATGCAGAATTTGATTAGTAGAAGCCCAAATCCTTGCCCGAAGCCCTGTTCTTCCCGTAATATCCCTTTCTTTCCTTCTTGTGTAAACTTTTCATTATGAAGGAGACATCTTTATAATACAATAACTCTAGTTATAATGTAACTGGTGGTAACATAACTCCTGTATTAGAAAAGGCAGCATGTTCAAGTAATGTTGTTTTAATACAATTTGTGTTCAGCAGAAACCAAGTCAACTTGGTCATTTAGAATTTGATCAATGTGAATTAGTGTCTTACTGAGATAAACCATTTGATCATTTCGAAATTGATCAATGAGAATCACAGATAAAACATTTATCATGTACATTTGGTGTATTAGATCATTCACGCAGGGCTCAAGTAGGTTATAAGTAGACATCAATAAGTGTTAGAGACGATGTGCAGGGTGCCTGTCACCTACACATACAAATACATACACAAGAGTCTGTAAACTTAAAAGTTTTGATAAGGCAGGTTATTCACTAAGGCAGCTGGAATCACTGAAAAAATGCAAGAACTCCAGAGAAGCCACGGAGGAAAGCACAGCAGAACTGAGTAGCTCAAACTTTTGAAATAAGTTTTAATTAAAGTTTGAAAAGAAAGGTAAGTAACAAATTTACCTCACTAAACCTCCAGAAGAATTTCAAGACTATTAATCAGAGTAAACTCTGTACCTGTAATACAATTAGTTCTATGAATCTAATATTTCCAAATTCGAGTTGCATTTACATTCAGGCTTACTGGCCCATGCATCTAACAGAATTATAAATTTGCCAGTCAAAACCTTATTTAATTATTTTACAGCCAATTAAGCAGGATCTTTAAACACTGTTGCTTAAAACTGTCCATGATCCACACGTGTAATTACTGAGAACGCAAGAAACACCTGCCGGTGCCACTGGTGTGTCGTCTTCAGCTTCACGACTTCCTTCCTAGGAGAGCTATTAAAATCAGACACCCAAAAAAAGAAATCGCAGTGCTGCCAGTCAAAGTGAAGCCCTAAAAAAACCCAAGGACATTTTGAAGTTAAAAGGTTTTACATTGAAGAAAACCTTTAAATACATAGTAATACTTACAAAATCCATTTTATCTGTAAGAGTTTTGCATAGCATTCCTCAGATACTCTAAAATCACCTAAAATATTTTTATAGGGCAACTAATCTTTTAATACTTTATAAGGATAACCCAAGCTTCTTGGATGAGCCTAAATTTATAAGTCAGGTTTCAACAACTTCAGTCAAGGATAAAAGTAAAAGCCCCTTCTAAAATCTGGAATACAAAGGAGTATTACCAGTATTCATGAAATGGTACAGTTCACACAACTCTACTCATTTGGAAGCACTTCATCTTTCAAAGGAACTGAAGCTCTGATGAAAAGTTCAATCTCCAACAAAACCATTCCAAAAATATTTTCAATAAATTAGTATTACATTCCATATGTATTTTTCCTCCTTTTTTCTTTGATAGATGGTAGAAACACACAATGTCATTATATAAAGGACAGAAGGAGAATAAAATAGCAATTGTCTTTTAAATGTTTTTGTTTAATATTATGTTCCCTTTACAATGTTTTGTACACAATATATACAATGTTTATATTGCTTTTTCATACTTACTGAACAAATGTAAACATTTTGTTCAATAAATATAAACTTTAAAATAGTTTGTATTTCTTTCATACTTGTCTTTGTATTAAGTCATTTCAAAAGTTTTGTCCGTTTTTATGAGTCTACTTTAAACTGTAATATCTCAGTGAATATTTATTCAATTTAATCGAAATAAGCGCCATTTGAATCAGTGCACTTTTGCCAACGTAACACAAGTCGATTAATTCCGTC